>APFE031060720.1:5875-49300 GCA_000404065.3 Pinus taeda | reverse complement strand
TTCATGAGGAGTCTCAAGGTCTGCAATATGGAATCTAAGATCAGGAGAAATAGACATCCCTATCAAACCACGTGCTTGATCTTGTCTATTTCCCCATTTATCAACCTTATCTTCATCCTTTGGTTTCTTCTCTTGGCCCGTGGCTATTCTGTAGAGACCTTTACTTCTAAGTAAATCTTCCATGTAGGCTACCCATTGGAAGTAGTTAGTGCTGTCAAGAATGACTTGGCATGGACTTTCCATTTTTTTTTTTAAAACTGAAGCTGAAGATGCTGAAAGTAAGTGTTCCAATGGATATATCTCGAAAACTTAGGCTGTTTTAAAAAAAACGGCTCTGAAAAAGGCTTCCGGATGAAGAAGTTATGGCTTTTTGAAAAATTTTGTTGAAGTTGCCGGCAAAGTGCGCGAATGTGTAGGAATGAATAAAACGCCCCCACAAAATGGAGATTTGAACCCAAGACCTCTACTCTCTTAAAATAGCTTTGAACCAATTGATCTATACAAAAAATTTGTGAGAGAGAGAGAGAGGGGGGGGGGCGGCCTTGGGTTGCGTGCTTGCCTTGAGAAAGCTCTTTTTTCCTACAAAAGAAAAACACAAAACCCAACACGAATATGCAAAGAAAAACGAACCTTACGGCTTGAAGTTAGCTTTAGCGGGAAACTAAATATTTTTCTCAATGTTTCTGATTTTCCAAGATCACACTAAGGTGCAGGGAAAAGAGCATACGCATGAGAGTAAAAAAACCTCCTTTCTGTTTCTGATTTGCCCAGATTGCACAGAGTCGCAGGGCAAAGAGCATACGCAGAAATGAAAGGTATAGATCTGGAAAAAAAAATGCTAAATAAACAGAAACTGAAATAAGCAGAGAGAAAATAACAGTAAACTGCAAATAAACACTATATACCTCCAGATCTTAAAAATTACGCAGATAGGGCTTCCAGAAACCTTTTCGTGTGAAACGAAAGGGGTTCCCCACTGGAACAGATGCTACGAACACAACAGAGTAGTCCTCTCATCCCGAAAGCAGTCAGAAATAGTAGATCTAGGAAACGACAGCCGCATGCAGTTCTACCGGCTTCAGATTTGGATCACCAACGGACGCGGACCTCAAATAGCTCCGATACCATGTAGGAATTTACAGGGTAAGTTCCTCAGAAAGAACACCAAAAGGACACCGCTCACAACCAGATCTCAAATCAATACATTAGTATTTTTGATGTGGTTAAAACCCTCAAAGAGGGAAACAGTCCACGACCTGAGCCAACGTGGCCACTTCAGGCAATTTATTAATCAAAGAATGAAAATTTACATAAGCTTTCTCTCATAGACGGATTACCCGAACAATGACCCTCCATGCGCTTTAAATAGAACTCATGTACCAATCGGGTGTCAAGCCACAGTTCAAGTGTCGGTAATACCGAGGAGAGAGTGAACCGTCAGATCACTACATATCATGACCATCGGATTGTAAGTTACAAAATGTACAACGGTAAAGAAACACACTTTACCTAACTCTATACCTAAATATATACTAGACCAAGTTGAACTTAACTATTTCCTATGTGTCGGAATATCCTAACACTAATGAGGAAGTGAGCAAGTAGCAGGGTCAAGAATGGCAACTTTACTTGATAAGTCTCCCAAAGAAACTTAAGCCATCATAGGTGTGCAACCTTTTCAAATTCTTTACACTTGCCCTATTATGATCAAATTTTGGTGCCACTAAAAATACTTTTACTAAAAAAGATAGAAGGGAAAAGTAATAGCCATTTCTGTTTGCTTGACATTTTGTGCCCGAGTTTTCTCAATAAAAGTCAAGATTCCAGACCACCACTAAAATTTTCTTTTATTCTTTAGTTTAGTTTCCTACACCTAGATATCCAAAACCTAAAACCAATTACTATATCCATAACCCACTGAAGGACTCTTGCAATTTTTTGTTCCCATTTCCTTATTGGGAATGGTTGTGCTCAATCAGGTGGAATACGAATATGCATTTCTAAAACGTTTGTTTTGTTGGGATGATCCAGTGTGTCTGGCCTGCTGATGCACCTACCTTGTTCTTCCAAGTAATAATAAATATTATAAGTAGAGTATACTACTCGAGGATCCTATCACTGCCATGGCCAACCTACCTTGTTCTTCCAAGTAATAACAAATCTTGTAACTGTAGTATACTACATGAGGATCCTGTCACTGGCATGGCCACCTTCTTTTGATTTTAGACAGTTGTGCTACTCAAAGTGAGATACAATTACGTTGAACTGAAATGTTTTTTTTGTTTGGATCCTTCTATATATCTAGCTTGCTACAAGTAAAACTCAATTATAACTATCATAATTGAAGCACACTACCAAAGGATTCTAAACAACTTTTCTACATAAAAGGAAATCACGAATGTGCACCAAATTGTTTATTCTAATTTCAGGTCCTAGCGCTGTCGTCTTGTTTTGAGTGTTGGAAACAAAAAACAATGCAAATATTTAATGCTCTTTGCCCTGTTTTGAGATATAAGAGAGCCAAAGCTCTAGAAAATCAATCCTTGGTTGTTATGTGCACACCTAACTTATTGTATTAATTGAATGCAGATGTCATCTCTAGATGGACGATTAGGATTTAGCATGAGCAACAAGTGGGATATCAAAGTGGCATTTTTTACAATTGTTGCATATTCTGGTTACAAACTTCTCTTTCAGGAAATCGAAAAATGTCTTAAGGAAACAGGAAGAACAATGTTTCTCAGGCAACTCTATACAGGTTTGTTGCAAAGTGACTTGGAAGAAGGGAAGAAGTTTCCTCAAAGAGTGTTCGAGGAAGCCAAAGACGTATATCATCCAATTGCTTAGGGTGTAGTTGAATCCCTTTTAAGCAATTTCACATAGAGATGTATAACCAGAATATAGGTGAAGACAACCTTTATCAACTTTTCGTGCATTGTGATGCCAATGGTGTGTGCATTTAAGAAAGTACTAATAAAATGTAATTAGTATTTACATCATTTTTTACGTCCTCGTGACTTTTATAGTGAGACAACGATGCAGTCACCTTTGTTGTAAGGCATTCGCAGAAATGAAAAGAACAATTTTCAAAATTAGCCAGAAAACAAATTTATTCTCATAGAAAGTCATTCATAATACTCAAGGAAAAATCCTTATTGAAAGTCATCCATAATACTCAAGGAAAAATCCTTATTGAGTTACAAGACACTACTACAGACTAACCCCCCTTAAAAGTAGGACACACAGGCTCCGAAAATACCCTTTCTAGCTTCGTTTTTCTCCCAGAGAACCTAAAAGTAAACACCACCCCTCCAGCCCCAAAACAAGTCACCTTTCCTCCTATATCCCTCTTTTTTGGAGAACCTAGAACTTTCTAATTTACCCCTAAAAGATCGCTAAGGGCTCCTTATAAACTAGACAAAAATAGAACGTATATAACAGATCACTAAATTTAGTAAAATAGACTCCTAAAATTACTAAGCAAAATGACAAGAACTATGATATGTGGAAGAATTCAATTACTGAATGTGGGAGAAATCTGTTAGCTGGGATGCTTTGCATCATCCTCCCCTTTTAAAAATTTAGAATCTTCTGAATCAAGGTCACCTGGTGCATCTACTTGCAGTATTTAAGTAGGTCAGTTTATGTGATCGAAGTATTGTAGGAGTTTGGCAGACCTTACCACTTTACAAAATATAGCTTGTATGTAATGGAATGTGTCACAGATAATTTGGTGTCGAGCACTCGTTCAACTTGACTTGCTTCCATATTTTTTGTGCACTGACTATTGCAGCCTATAGATGCACCATAAAATAAGTTACAACAAATATAAAGAAGAAGAGAGTTTTGCCTTCACACAGCTGCTGTGTAAACATCCAGCCAAAAAACCATGTCAAGCCCCAGACATCCATACAAGTTGAAAAGAAATAGGGCTTTTCGATAATACAGTAAAGCTCAAGGAAAAAAAATACTGCCATATATTTCTATATTTTCAGTCAATACATGGTAATATAAAATTTAGGCTTCAACAAATAATTTGGGCCTTGGATCTTCAGACAATACACTGTAAGCTTATTTATCCATCTTTGTTTTTTTCTTGAATCAGGTGGTAGTAACACTAAGCTACATTGAGTTAACAAGAACAAAATTTTAAATTAAATAACACATATTCCAAGTTAGCCCAAGGCCTTGTGCAACAATTATCCCTGAATTACCCCTTTCTAACAAGAGGCAAACAACTAATCATGTTTATCAGGGATAGCAAATGTAGGAAATACATCAACTAAAACATGCAAGATAAATATATTGAATGTTAGATTTTTTTTGTTAATCTTCACATATCCTCTTGACCTACATCTCCTAGAAAGCAAGGTTTTGTCTTACTGTCTATGTAAGGACAGCTGAATAGTACTTTAGGAAGGTTAACTGACCCTTGATTTATGAATAGCCCTTTAGGAAGAAAAAATCATTTTAGCCTTTATATAAAGAGAAGTATTGAATACATTTAATTAAATAATAAAAAAATATATAATGAGGCAACAAAAACTGTCAAAAAAAAGATAGGCAGAGGAGAATGCAACAGAGAAGACAACAGGATAATCAAGCAACAACCTGAATAGATAAATTGTAGTCACACTTAAGTGTGGGAGAATTCCAGATAATGTAAGGTTGACTCATGCATTTTATTTCCAAAGCACCGCAATTCTCTATCGTATATTTTACTCTCTAATATTCGTCCACTATGAATACATCATTCTTTCTGCTAAAATTAAAATATTTTAGTGGATGGTATGTCTTTTATTTGCTGTACATTCATGCCTTAATCAATAAATTTGATTCCAATTGCTGAGCACTCTAGTGTTTCAAACACAAGCTCAATATCTCTCTTTGATCACTGGAAATTTTTCCAATATTTGATACCAAAGCTAATGGTCTATTCATAAGGAAGGCCAGAGTTTAATTTTCAGGTTGGTTACCTATTTGAAAAAGAACAAGCAATACAACAAACACCAATGCAAATTAGAAGTCTCAAAGTACACTAGAACCATGGTTGTAGCTAGCTTGACTTTCTTCTTTGTCTAAAATAGATCTGGTTGTAAAATTTAACAGCATGGGATTCCATCTGGAAGCTGCAAATGGGAATTCCATTATTGAACAAGATCATTTAGCATTCTGGAAGAAGATGAAGTCAAACATACCATATGAACTACTAATCACAGGACTCTTACTTGTAGCGTTTTGAGCATTAATGATCAAATGACTCACATCAGCAGTGCCAAAACACCAAAAGAAAAATGGAGCACACGCATGTGAAAATAAAGTTGTAGCTATGAGATTTGTCTGAGGGAACTTCACCAAATAAAGAGGAGGCTCCTAATATGTAGCCAAACACAACAATCAATTGAAATTCAAGTTGTTTAACATTTACGAATATCAAGCTGTCATCCTAAGATATAGCTGAGGAAGTTTTCACAAATAAAGATGACAACATAAGATGTGGCCAACAACATCAATCACTTCAAAAAATTGTTAGAGATGCTAGCACCTGTTGAGGCACCAATTCAAAATGTACATGCAGTCATCGCCTTGCTTGCATTACTATCCTAATCTTATGACAGTCTGGTCACTTCATTTGACATAGAGCCCAGATCGCCATAATAATGCAAGAGAAGACATGAAAAAAATATTGAAGGTTGATAACAAAAAGCACAGTTTTCTTTCAGCAAGTAGGAACAAGAAGTTCGAGAAAAAGGTTGTTGATCTAACACGAAAATGAGATTCACTTGCAGTCATATTTTTTGTTGCTAAAATAACAAGGTATAATTCATTTATTGCAGAAAGCAATGACACCACACCAAAGGAGCATTGGAAAATGTTTTCAGTTGAAAAGGAGGATAAAGCAAATGTGGCAACATACTTCAGGTAGTCTGAGCCTACTACTTACATCAATTCTCCACCAGTTGGTGCCCTTGCATTTTTCCATGGTCATCCTTCCTAGCAAGCATGTGAAAATTAATGTGCACCAAATTCCTCTCACAGAATTGAATATATTTGTACTCAAAATCTCACCCCAATGAAAAGCCCAAATAAACTATGCACCTGGCAAAGTGCATAGGCAGGCATAGTGGATGTAGGAAGCTTGCAATGGCGGTGGTTTAGGATTATCTGATTTTCATGGCCTTCATGGCTAAGTGGGTAGTACACAATCAAGCACACTGGATGCAGGCACTTGAGTTTGCAATTGTAATGGCGGTGGTTTATTGTATTTTTTTCAACTAAAAAAATTGTGTTTGGAGAAGTTTTCAGATATATATCATTTTGCTTGAGATTGGACCGCGTTTGGAGCAATTTTCAGATATATATAATTTTGTTTGGGATTAAACCTCCCTACTTAACTATTAACCATTAAACCATGTCCTAAAAACTATTGAAGGTGTCTGAATGGCTAAGTGGTTCATTATAAATTTGGTAACTGATTACGATGCAATGGGAAAACACCTTCAGCGTCGCTCGAACCTGTGCCCAAATGGAGACCTTGAATGTATCTGTTTCGCCAGACGCTGGGAGCTGCCAGTGCAGAAAATTTATAGCAGCACGGGGTGGGATTCGTATGCATGGGCCTTCCGGGCGCCCGCCAAAATGGTCGATGTCATTGTTCATAGAGTATAATCTACCTTACGCCTAGGGCACAGCCTGCCGGGATTCAGCACCGCAAGCGGACCTACGAGGTGAGCAAGCACCGTGAACAGGAGAAATGAATGCTCGAGAGGACCTGTTCCGGTTGTGTGCGAATGGAGCAAATGAATGTTTGGCGCGAGGGGTCTGTTTTTGAATTGCGCGGGTGTTGGTTGCCAGCACAGCGGGTGCCAGCTCGGAGGTGGTGGGGCAAAGAAGCGTTAATTAGTGTTATATGTTATCGATTGCTTTACATAGTGTTATATGTTATCGATTGCTTTACATAGTGTTATATGTTATCTATTGCCTTACGCCGTTTTCTTTGCAACGTCTGGTGCAAATGCTAGTTTAAAATAGCATTTAAAAATACAATTAAAGAGAGCACTGATATAAAGGACAATATAAAGCTTCGCCGCATAGCTTTAGTGGTTGTCACAAACAATGTCATCAATAATGGTCTAGCAAATCAGATTAGCATTTACTATTACACGAGGACGCTTGGAGACCAATTTAAATGTGGGTAAATAAATGATTTTTAAATTAAATATCTAATTCTTTGATTTGAAATTGAAAACCTTTTCAAATATTTGTTATTATTGAATCGAGAGGCTCATTCTCCAGTGTAGTATGAGGGAGATGTGTAAGTATATTCGTGCTCAACATCAAGTTGACAGCTGTCCTTTTAAAAAACATATATATATATATATATATATATATCAACTACAATTAAAATAAATAAATGAAGATACATGTTTGACTCTCACTCTCAATCATAAATCAAATATTTAGGTATCATATCAAATTTGTAATCAAAAGTAAAAAATAACTCATATTTTCACATTTGAGCATGAGAAAGCTGTATAAAAAATTATCCCAGTACATGACTTATATATATCAACTACAATTAAAATAAATAAATGAAGATACATGTTTGACTCTCACTCTCAATCATAAATCAAATATTTAGGTATCATATCAAATTTGTAATCAAAAGTAAAAAATTACTCATATTTTCACATTTGAGCATGAGAAAGCTGTATAAAAAATTATCCCAGTACATGACTTAAATAATGTTTCTAAAAATATGTTAGTATATGACTTGATTAAAGTTTTAAAATACTTATGTTGACTATTTTATTTCAATCTCAAATTCATGTGTATGTATATGAAGCGAATGTAAATGAAAACATATTTTAGTGATGATGATAATAACATATTTAAATGTGAGAAGAGTAATTAAAAAAAAAAAATCAACTACAAGGAGATATGTAATTCATTTAATTCTTAGTATGAAATTAATATGTAGCATTCAAAAAATATATGATATATTATATATGATAAATAAAACTATATATAAAATAAATATTGAGCCTAGAGGCTCATTCTCCAACCCAGTGTGAGGGAGATGTGTAAGTATGTCCCGGTTGAACCCAAGTTGACAAGTATCACTTTAAAAAAAAATACTTAAATAAAAAATATGGGTTACAATAAAAAAAAATGAAGACACATGTTTTACTTGACTATCAACCATAAATTAAATATTTAGATGTTCATATGAAATATATAATCTTATATCAACTTTATAGAGAAATAAAGTAAGCAAAAGTATAAAAAAAACTCATATTTCACATTTGAGCATGAGAAAGTTGTATAAAAAACATTCAAATACATAACTTAAATAAACTTTTTAAAAATATTTTAGTACATGACTTGATTAAAGCTTTTAAATATATATGTTGACTAATTTATTACAATCTCAAATTCATGCATATGTATATGAAGAGAATGTAAATGAAAAAATATTTTAGTGTTGATGTTAATAAAATATTTTAATTTGAAATGAGTAAATAAAATTAAAAAATATCAACTAGAAAGAGATATCTAATTTATTTAACTATTAGTATCAAATTAATATGTAATATTCAAAAAAATATATGATATATTATATATCATTAAAGAAACTATATATTACACTATATAAAGTAAATGAGAAAAAAATTATTGTTAAAACATTTTATGTAATTTGACTATTTTACATTATGTATCTTTTTTTCCAAAAACTATATGATATATTATATATGATTAAAGAAAGCTATATATGCACTATATAATGTGATTGAAAAAAAAAGTATAATTAAAATATTTGAAGTAATCTCATTATTTTACATTATGTTTCTTTTTGTTTTTTTGTATTCTTTTGGTCTTTTTTGTTTGAAACAGAGAAAAGATGGGTTTGACTGACAAGTTTATTTTGTGTAGTGTACACAATCCAAGTTTCCAAATAAATTTTGAAGACATTGAATCCAACACATTGTGTGTGTGTGTGTGTATATATATATATATAATTTGTGATGTGTAAACTTTTTATTCAAATTTTCCATTCTAAAGGAGGTTTGCACCTCAAGGGATTTGATCCCTCTCGGCTCTTGCTAGAGCTGTGATTAAAATGGATCTATACTAGTGTTGTAGCGGATACAACCACCCTCCAAATTTTTGCCTTCACTTCGTTTGGAGCCTCCCTCCTTGAAATCATTGCAACTATCCTGCATCAATTAGGTACTTGTGTTTATTTGATTTCATCTGTCGTTTAACAGCTTGTGTTCACTCACTTTTCCCGTCGGTCAACCACAAGCACACCCAACACTTGGTTTACATCTGGGTAATATGATGTCAAGAAAAATGTGTAAACCTGTAGGACAACTTATCTTTCCCTCAGGAATTGCGCAAAGCAGACCAACAACTACCCTGCACTCAGAAATTACACATAGTAGGCTAGCTAGCCTTGCTATGAAAATTTCGCAGAGTAGCCCAGCCAACACTGCTCTCTAGAAATGCGCAGTTTCAGCCAGTTGAAACTCCTCTCTAGAATTGCACAGGGCAACCCAAGCCATCTATACTACCCTCTAGAAATGTGCAGAATTGGCCAAGCTGCACCACTCTCAAGAAATGCGCAGAGCAGCCCACGCCAATTGCATTGTTCTTCGGAACTGCGCAAAAATGACCAGCTAAACTACACTCCAGAAATGCACAGAGCAGCCTAAGATCACTGCTCTGGAAAATTGTGTAAAGCTGGCTAGTCAGCTAGGGCCACTCAACCCAGAAACAGTGTAGAATTTTTCCCTTAGTGGTTGACTATCGCATGTGTTGGTAGGTTGCCCAATTCCCTCTAGAATTGTGCAATCCTTCTCTGAATGCCGCACAAATTTTCTCGAAAAGGAAAAAAAAAAAAAAAAGTGAAAAAGCATCCCTAGATTTTATGGATCTATTTTTAGCAGCAGGAGTTACATGAAAAGTAATTTTAGAAACTCCCCGCCAAGTGTCATTTTTTTTCTAGATTTGTGGTATGCGCGTCATAAACCCTAATTTCACAAAATTTATTTAAAATACACCTCATAGATCATTCTTCACATTTGATCTTAGAGCTTTGGCATTCTCGAGGTATCTAGGAACCTTCGGCACAGACAACGCAACTTTTCTAGGTAAGTTTTGATTTTCATGCCTTTTGCCGCTTTTTTTGTCGCTTTTTAGTATGCTTGTATGAGTGTTGTTTCTTTGGTTTTATTGAAAAATTACTAGAGTTTCAATGTGTTTTAGCTTGTAGAAGTGTTGTTTCAAGTTTTGCATTACCTTTCCTTAGTGTCGCATGCATATCATTGTTTCTGCACTCATAGTCGTTGTTGCGGTGACTCACTTTGTGAGCTTCTTTGTTTTTCCGTTTGACTAATTTATGCACTTGCTTGAATTGCATGCATATTTATTTCACTCAGATTTGCACCAACTTTGCACACACATTCAATCCTTCATGTTTTCAGGTTTCCATTGGGAAAATCTAGGCTAGCTTGGCCCAGATCTTGTCTCTCCCAGCATGCCCTACACATTCTTGGTAGTCAAAGCTCTACCTTGCCTCCAGGAATTATGCAGAGGCTTCCCACATTGTCTCGTAGCTGTGCTCTACGTAATCCTGGGAGGCAATGCTCAGTTCCGCCCACTGGAACGACGCAATGCACAGTTCCAGCAAGCAACCCAGCCGAACTGTTCTATGCATTACGCAGTTCATTCAACAGTCAACCTCACTAGACTGTGCAATTCATAGACCCAGTTAGCAGTGAGCCTCACTTGCAGCTGGGACTGCGCAATGCTCAGTTCCAGCTAACAGTCTCCTAGCTTCACGGAGTCAATGTTGTGCAATCTTGCCCAACAGTCACCAGTTTGTTTCCCGAATGTTTCTTGAGTTGTTTGATGCTTTTACCTGACATTGTATCGCCATGAGTGTATTCTCTATCTCCAGGTACCATATGTTTTTTAGAATCTTCTTAGCAATACATGTACCATTACCTCCAAGAGAGCTGGATCAAAAGCCACAGTTGAAAGTAGTACTGGGGATGTGGTTGAACAGGGGTCTATGAGCTTGCCTGTGTACAAAGACACACACCTGTTCATTGAGAATGACAACAAGATCACATGGCAAGACATCAGTAATATTCTCTCAGGCATCTTTGAGGAGAACTTGGAGGACCGATGGGTCTATGTGAACATCCATAAGTCAATATTGTACAAGGTTCCATGCAGTTTTTCCATGTTCCCATGCGTAGATGTGATCCACTAAATTGTCTCACACACTGATCCTGAGACAATGATACTGAGAAGTGTTAATGGAGAAAATATTTCTTCCTTCAAGACAAAGTATTATCAGCAGATGTATCATTTTCCACTACCAGTGAGCAGGATGGATGCACTGTTCTACACTCCCAATAGCAGGATGAACACAAGAGACATCTTGAAACATTAGGTAAGGGAGCCAACAAAGTTCAGGATGACACCCAACCAGATATATAAGATGAAGTCACTCAGGAATGCATACCAATTCTTGGTCATCTTCGGATGCCACTTGTATGGCTAAGGGAGTACAGAGACCTTCCTGTAGAGTTGCGTTGCTATGTTGGATCAATTGGAAAGTGAAGGAAAACCTTTCAACTGGTCTGACATGTTGGCTCTCCAGCTAAAATTGCATGTATCCAATGCCCAAAGTCCGCCCAATGATCGACAAGCAAGAGTATTCATGTTTTCCTACCTGCTCGGTGCAATTTGTGCCCATCAACATTTTCCTGGCATGGGTTGGGCATGGAAACGTTCAGAGAGTGATGTGAATGAATATTGAAAGTTTCTCTTAGATTGCAACTATCGTGGAGTAATGGCTAGAATATCTAACCATTTCATTGCCCCTCTATACACGATGATCTTTGAACAAGATCCACCCTACATGTCCCAGATAGTAATGGAGGCATTGCTGAACATTGCAAATTAGTACACCTCACCTGAGGGAACCTTCATTAGGATGTAAAATATAGAGAAGGATCTGCATGTGTTGTTGAGGTTTGCCACAAACAAGTTGATCATGTAGAAGGTTTCATACCACATCTCGACAGGGTTATCAACTGGATTGCACAAGAAGAAGAAGGCACCATGGCCTATGCTTCTTGTCCAAATTGGGTTGTACACAATCGAGAGTTTGAAATAAGTGGATGTCAAGGTTGAAAACTTCAAGAATTTTAAGTTCAACACCAAGAATTTCAATCTGTAGAATCCACATGGTTTATGCAGGGACCACTGTGCGAGAGTGTACTATCCTTAGATCCATGGGGCATGTCATTGGCTAGAGGAAGACCCATGGAGATATTATTATAACTCATGTAGGCTCAATGAACCAGTCAACATGGTAGGAGAGTGGCTAGTAGTACTCAAGGTAGAAACACCACAAGGAAAAGCAACAACATTAGCAACAAGAAACAAATATGGGCAAGACAAAGCCGAGAGGAAGATTGTCGAAAGCATATAGATGGAGCAAAGCTACAAGTTTAAGGGAGACCCACTTGTGGAGAAAGTAGATCTGGAGATAGATGCAAAGAAGCAACAACGCGACCAAAGGATAGCGCAAAGAAAGAGAGAGAATCAAAGACTGGAAGATATAGAGAGGAGTTGCAAGAAGTCCAACAAAATCTCAAAGAAGAACAAGAGCTACGCAGAAGAGAGAAGGAAGCACATCATGAGTGTGAACAGGAACAGGAGGAAGTGTAAGGCGCATAAATAACATAAACTGTGTTGATACATTTTGAAGACTCCAAACTAGCAACAAATGAGGAGTAGGGTGAGTAGCCACAAGAACAAGAACTTGCTCCACAGGATGAACCGCTAGTAGAACAAATGGACATGGAGATGGAGTAGCCAAAACAAGACCAGGATACCAACCTTATGCCAAAAGCAACCGAGGTCACACCAAAGGTTGCACCATCTCCAACAGCAGAGAAAGTCCCTACTGAACAAGGGGATACCATTCTCCTTGAGGACCATCTGGGAACAGAGGTGTACAAGATAGCCTTTGAAGAGTCACAACACATATTTACACAAACACATAGAGTGCGCACCTTGGATGAGCATGCATCACCTGTACACTTTGAAGAACATGTGATTGTGTCAAATGTACAAAGACATCCATCCGCCTTGGCCAATGCTACAAAGGCTTATGTCGAACCACAAGCTCGAGTGTTAAGTTCTTGTTAGCAGAAAATGAGCACATGGCTAAGGAGTTACAAGAAACCAGGCAGAGAGAGGAACAATAAACAGGATCCGTGAGAGCAGAGATGAAGAAAGCCATACTTGTTGAAGTATTGTCTCTTGAGACAGTCATGCAGAGACTGTATGACAGGTTTGTGACCATGCCCAAGAAAGTTGTCCATCTACATGGTCATCGATAGCATTGCACCAAGATAACGCGAACACTCACGGAAATACATGCCGCAGTTGATCATGTACAAAAATGGAAAATTATGTACAAGGGAGCCTTTCTTAACTTGCACAAGATGATGAAGCCATAGGTAGAGTTGGACAAAGAACGCATTCGGAGTCTAACCCGGAACCATGAGGAACTCTTGCTGCTCATCACTAGCGTTGAGGCTTTGTATGCACGGTTGTACAGGAGTTTGGATGTCGTGGTGAGAAAGTGTGGCACCTCATCGATTGGTATGCTCACCGAGGCAAAAGAGAAGAAACAAGTCATACTGGAGCTCAATGCATACTTTGACCAGTTGATGCTCACGACCACCAGAGCAGATTTGCAAGTCAGCGTAGATAACATGTGGATGTACATCGCTAGTCCAACCTTGCTCAGGACTAAGTTGTGCATTTTATAGGACAAGTTAGATAGAGGTTCCAAATCAGTATACTTATAAGAAATGGAGGCAAGAGTTCACTTGCAGAAATACATCATCAAAGAGTACGTGGACACCATTTCACACTACAAAGCATGGCATCAGTTCATCACCGAGGATCATAGAGAGGAGGTTCATGAGCTAGTCTTTCCACAATCGTCCGAGTCTTAGTGTTGCCTTGTCTGGATGATTGAAGCCAATTTTTTCCCACATGGGTATATGTGGAAAATGTATCATTTTGTAAACATGATGTAAAGTGAAATTCCAAATGTCATTAGTGGAATAAAAACAATCATATATAATGTAAATAGTTATGTAATGAAGTTGAAGACTCATGAGTGTAGTCCAAGAGTCACAAAGGGGAATGTCAAGGGTCACCCCACCCTTTGTTATAAATAGAACATCATAACTCATAGAATAGAATTTTGGGAGCCAAGCTTCTTCTAGGCATTGCTTAGAGAGGGCTTGGAGAGTATTATGACGAGCCTTGGCTTCTCCATAGTGCAGAGCGAGTACATCTCTTTGGAGGAGCAGACGGTGTTGATTGTAACATTCCACTATTAGGGCTAGTGGTTGTCATGGTTGTATGTATGAATGGAACTTTCACTTTATATAATATAACAGAGCCAACATGTTTCATGCATATGTTGTTATTGTAGTTCGACTATTTAGGTTACTTTAGCAATGTATGTAGTTTTAACTTACGTATTTATGTATGGAATATTTCGTATGTGTTTGAATGAATCTTATTGAAGCGTGTTGTTGGTTTAACCCATCACTTTGGATTGTTGAATATTCTGCTTTCAAGCTTGTAATGTCATTCAGCTCGTGTGATCCTTTCAGACTGAATGCTATTACAAGCTTCTAAGGGATACACTTATTTCCCCCCTTCATGTGTTAGAACCTCCCCATGCATCTCTCTTGACACGATGCAAGGTCACACACTTGCTTCCGACAAGGATATCTTGCTTACCTCCACGCTCTATCGCAGTCAAGGCATAGATTTACTACCCACTGCTGGGACTCCTACTCCAAACAGTCTGAGTTCTAGTTGGGACTTCTTACCGGGGAGATCCCCTGACATGTTGGCGGGTCCAACACTGTCAAAACTTGGTTAGAAAAAGAGAGAGAGATGAGATAGATTGCACACATAACATAAAACACACAACTTATGTGCATATTTACGCTCGCATCCAACACTTTCTGAGGAACATAATAGTCACTGTTGAACTTGTTGTAATGGACATTGATCCATTCCAACTGCATATCTCCTGATAAATGTTGTAGATAGCCATGAATTCAAGTCAACGCTTATTCTAGATATACAACCCTTTTAACTTCATCTGTGACTCATCCTATGACGACAACTCAATTCAAAGTGGTGGAGAACCATATAGGAAAACATAATAATAGGATATTAACTTGAACCAAAATTTGCCACCATGCATAAGCTAGACTCATGCCCCTCAATCTCATGATTCTTAGATCTGATCCCATATTCTCAGATCTGGATCAAATCATTCAAATCTTGTCCACACCATATTCAAATAATTACTAGTAGAAGCACCATTGATTAATGCAAGAGTGGCTGTCACCATTGATTTTGTCTTAGAAGCTTGTGCTACAAGATCTCGATCTATTCCCATGCTTAGTGAAATTGTGTTGTTGTAGAGATTGACGACACCCATGCTTTCCAAGACATAGGCCGCTATTAATATTATTCTCATGGGCTTCTCAAATTATTGGACAATGTGAACAAACAATCTGCTAAATTTCTCAAGCTATCAAGGCATTCTGCTTCGCCCCTTGATTTTTTTCGTGCTTCAAGTCCTTCATCGAATAGCCAGGTCTCAAAGAACCAGGTTTCTGCCCTCAAATCTTTGGTTTCGAGCTATCCCTCCCGCTCTGACGATGTGTGTAACTTCCTGGAGTTTGGATTGCTGTCCCAGCCTCCTATCCTAGATTGTGATGAGTTCAGCAATAGAAGTGCGATGGATGTCATGCTGGCATGCAAGCTATTGCAAGTAAGTTGGGTGACGGTAAGCTTAGAGGTATGAACCTCTCGAATCTCATCAATGGTAGTTTTTTAGGTCTTTCTGTGGTGATTCTCGTAATAGCGAAGTGAATAATAATGGTGAGAATTTTAATTTTAGTAATGTATATGATATAAACAAGGATAATAATAGTAATATTAATAATAATAATAATAATAATAATTATTATTATTATTATTAACAATAAAAATAATTATCGCAATATGAGTGTTAATAAAGACAATCATAACCTTGATCATAATCGTGGAAGATATTCTCGCCCTCTTTCTCCTAGCAATAAAGTGATCAATCTGTCCAACTTTTCCTTTCCCCCATCTATTTTCAGTCGCTTAGGTAAGGGTCTTAATTTTTCCTTAGCTCCTAAGAAAATTCTGGTTGAAGACATCATCTGCGACGTGGAATTTGGCATTAAGAGCCTTCCTGATAAAACTAAGGACATGATTAGACAAGATTGTGTCGTGGCCCTGAGGAAGGCAAAACCTCCCCAAAGTAATATCAGCAAGGCTGAGTTTGAGGCTCTCAAAACCTTAAACCAGAATTGCGATGTCATAGTCCTAAAATTTGATAAAGAAGGGGCATCTGTCATCCTTGACAGAGAAGATTACCGCAACAAGATGTTAGATCATCTTTGCAATAGTGGAAGCTATAAAAAGCTTTCCAAGAATCCTCTTAAGAAGGTTTCTAGAGCAGTTGCTCTTGCGATCAAGTCTTGTAATTCTGCTAATCCTTTATCCCAAAAACTCATAGAGAGAAACCCCATTACACCTAGGATCTACAGCCTTCCAAAGATCCACAAGGAGGGGGTTCCCTTGAGACCTATTATCAATACCATAGGTGGTCCTACTTACCTCCTTGCCAAATTCCTCGCCTTGAAGCTTAGACCCTTGGTTGGCCGCATGGAGTCCTTCATCAAAGACTCTACCTCGTTTGTTGATGATCTTAGGAGAATAAAGCTTGACCCCGAGGACATTCTAGTGAGCTTCGACGTGGTCTCCCTTTACAATTGTATTCCCATAAATAAGGCCATGGAGGTTATCAACAATCTCACTGACCTAGATACTGCTCAGTTAGTCGAGTTTTGCCTTACTTCCACCTTTTTCAACTTTGAAGAAGAGTTCTATGAGCAAACCTGTGGGGTTGCCATGGGCTCCCCCCTGTCCCCTGTTGTTGCTAATCTTTTTATGGAGGATTTTGAGTCCAAAGCTTTGGCCTCTGCCTGTCTCTTATTGAACTTATGGAAGAGATTTGTAGATGACATGAGTGTCGTGTGGTCCCATGGTCATGATGAGTTAGATCTTTTCTTCTGTCATCTCAATAATCAGTCCTTTGCCATTAAATTCACTATGGAAAAGGAAGTCAATGGTTGTCTTCTATTCCTTGATGTTCTCATCTCTAAGAATAATGATGGTTCCTTCTCCGACCAGGTATTTCGAAAAAAGACTCATACTGATCAATATCTCCACGCTAGCTCCCATCATTTCCCTGCTCAGAAGTTGGGTGTTCTCAACACGCTTGCTACTCGTGCATTAAGAATCTCTGATGATATGAACTTGGAAAAGGAGAAGGCTCATCTCCTAGATGTCTTCTTTAAAAATGGTTACAGTAGACACCTAGGTCAGAAAGCCTTCCTCAAGGCCCAGAAGGAGCCTTCAGTCCATAAAGATCTTAAAGACCGGGTCATGGGGGTTCACCTCCCTTTCTTCCAAGGGACCACTAATAGGATTGCCAGGATTCTTAAGAAGCACAATGTTCCCTCGACCTTTAGACCTCTTAATACCATCCGTATCTCCCTGCGATCTGTTAAAGATCCTGTCGACCCTAAAGATATGAAAGGTGTCTATATCATTCCCTGTTCTTGTGGGACCCCATACATTGGTGAGATCGGTCATTCTATTAATCAGAGGATTAGTGATCACTCGGCAGACTTAAAGCATGGGAGGGCTAAGTCCTATGCCCTTGTAGAGCATGTCGAGAAGACTAAGCATCATGTCTGTATCGAAGAGGCTTGTGTTATTGCGAAAGTTGCACAGTTTCACCATCGAAACTTTAGGGAAGCCCTTGAAATCGAGAAAAGGCCTAATAATCTCAATAGGGATGATGGATGGAAGATTAGTAGTTGCTAGATCCCAACCCTTTCTTCCTAGCCTCTTCATCTCATTCATCATTTTTCCTTTCCTTGGCCTTTTGGTTCCTTTAGCTTTCCTTTGTCCTTTGTTATCTTATATCTTCCCTGGATTAGGTTTTAATTGTATTTATTTACTCTTTAATTTTATAATTAGTAATAAATGAATTTTTTACCCTAGACCATTATATTATTAGTATTATCTTATTGATATATTTTTAACATTAAGTCACTTTTATTTTTTAGAAATGAATTTACCCTAATAATAAAAGTTATAACAATATCCCTATTATCATTAACAATTATAAATAATAAAAATAGTAACAATAGTTAGCAATAATAATATTATTCTTTTAATAGAATTATTCACATTATAAATTAGTAATATTGGATTACTTACCCTAGGCTAGTACTATTAGTAATATTAATTTGAAGTTATTAATAATAATATTATTACTATTTTTTACCCTAGACTAGTATTAATAATAGTAATAATATTTATTTAGTTAAGAATGATACTATTAACATCTATATAAAACAATGGTCTCTTTAAATATGGGTTGGATTTACCCTAAGATTAAAAATAATTTTAATATTAGTATATTATTCTTAATAGAATTATTCCCTAATATTGATACTAATTATAAGAATAATAATATTAATTTAAATTATTAATATTATTAATAATATAGAATTTTTACCCGGATGCGGGTGAATATCAAGCTCATTAATGGCATTAATTAGGTGTGACGGCGCTCGGCCCTGCCATCTGCTGGCCTGCGCTCTTATCAATGTCCCGACTTGGCACATGAAGGCTCACCTAAGGCGAGAGCAGGTCCACCTACAAAATGAATTAAATCCTCACTCTGGCCGAGACAAGGCAGCTATTGGTTTAAGCATGGCGCATTCAAACTTCAACTCCACTGTTTGCACCCCATGCTCTAGCCTCTACCCGCTCCTTGTAGGAATCCCCTGCAGTAGAACGGTTTTAGGAAATCGTTGTTGGCTCCTGTTGGCTCTTGATTTTGGAATTGGGTCTCCATTCTCCCTTTCCCAGCCTTGCTTTCTAAACCCTGCTCAGGATCCCACTGTGCATTCTCGATTTCCCTTCAAAGAGCCCCATTCTACTGAGCTTCCCCTTCGCCGCTCAGCCATGGTCCGTCACGGCATGAGAAGCCACCATGGAGGGAGTCGTGGTGGCTGCGCGCGTTCTCAGGCTGCTCATTCCGTTGATCAGCCTCCTCCCCCTGCTTCTCCACCTTCATCTCGAGCTAATTCTCCCCCTCCCAACCCGTCCCGCAATCCCTTCCCGCACAATGCTTTCTAGTCGACTCATTTCAAATTTTAGAGCAGCCTAATAAGGCCCATTATCATGGCCAATATCACCATCATTTTCTCTGAAGAAGAAGTTCATCCTCATGCTCCAGCACGTATCTCGGTTGAGCATTCTCAGGGCACGCGTAGAATGGCGAACAGCCATGGCTCTGAGTAGAACTCAACAGAAGAAGGCAAGGCGAAAAGGCATGGCGATCTGCATGAGGAGGGTGACACTCCAGGCGACACTCGGCCATCAGGTGGCAGCTCTCATGGCACCACTGTTTCGATGGACATTGCGGGCAGCTCAAGCGACACCTATCCAACGTCGGATCCCCTAGGTGGTAGCAGGGCTGGTGACGTGGCGAGGGATGGCGAAATCTGGTATGGCAATGCTTGCCCCGTCGCTGAGGAGCCACCGGACCAGGACGTCCCCATGTGATGCCACTTGGACCCCCTCGTGTCTTCTCTGAGTTTTTTTATTTTGCTCTCTGGTTAGGTTCGGCTATTTATGGTATGGTGGTTCTGTTTATGTTTCTGTGGCTCAGTAGTCTGTGGCTCTATTGATGACATGTACAACATTTCTGTCTTTTGGCGTCTGTATCGACTGCTTCACAGGGGGTTATCCCAAATCCTCATTTTGGTTCTGTCATTGTATTCCCACTCCTTTGTATGGTTTTTTGCTCACTGTAACTGGTTTTCCCAATTATGGGATAGTTTTGATGACCTGAAGGCACTCAGATGCTCTCAGCTGAGGCTTCTACCTCATTGTAATTTTATTCTTCTCTCCTTTTAATAGAATTAGTCTTTACAGAGAAAAAAAAAATATATAGATTTTTTCAATGATTTATTTAAAATATTTTTTAACAACCTTGACCCCTTCCACCTGGGCCTTGGTCAAATCTAGCCGTTAGAAGTCCTTTTTATCCATTCCCAAGTCAAATATAGCTGTTGGAAGGACCTGCATTCCCTATTTAACTTATCGCTCGAATTTGATCTTCAACTTGTCCTCACGATGAACCACATTAGTTGGTTTGACACGCGTCAACAAATGATTTTCTATGTGATTTTGCCGAAATCATTCTCACAAATAACCCTTTCCTCCTTCGTAATGAGTGATTGCATCATCATTTCTCTCTATTCTTGGAAGTATATGTGTACTTGTAGTTCTACTTATAGCTCCACAAAATTAACCTATGTCTCCACCTCTCATCAAAAAAATTTGGACAATGGCTCAGGATCCAATCGATGACTCATTGTTTGTTGCATAAACATCTAAAAACAAAAGCACACATCTACAAAACCAAACATAATTTGCCTCTACTTCGCCAAGCTTGAAATCCAATCTAGCTCAAACATAGTGAATAAATCTACATAATAAAATTAACTCAAACAAGCACTCCACACAACACAATCTCCTACCCTAATCTATTTACATAGAAATAAACTCAAGGCTCTCTCACATCTTCTTGGCCTTCCTGTAAGGGAATCAAGCTAGAATGGGCTCTGATACCATATTAGAAAGAGAGAGAGACAGTTGAGAGAGATTTCAAACACAACATAAAACACACACTCATTTCTTTTTATTGATCTCACAAAGATTACATATATAGGAGTATATGAAAATTCTATATCCGAGAATACTAGATCTAGATTACTAAAATAGCTAATACAATTAATAACTTAGGAACTCACAATTACAACTCACGACAGCTTGGAACATGTTAGAATCCTATATTTTTTAGGATGAGTTGTATATTTATACCTGGTGATTTTATGTTTTCAAATGTAAAGATGTATCATATTTCAAATTTATTTCAACAAAAAAAAAAAAAAAAAAAAAAAAATTGTAGGGGACAGTAAAAAAGATAGAATAAAGAAAATGAAATAAAATAAAAAAAGAAAAAACAAAGAAAAGATAAGACAAAAGAAAAAACATATGAAAAATGTCCCCCCTGGGTGAGAAAGTCCAACTGCCACCAGAAAATGTAGAAAATACATGAAGATCGTCATTTAGAAATGTTTGTATATAAGTGTGCAGCGTGTTTAAATGCCTCCTAGAAAAAAAAAATTCATTTAATCATACTAACTAATCATGAGTAAACTTGATCAAATAGGTTAGGTTAGGGAAATAAATCAACCATCTAGTTTAATCTTGGTTGAAATGGTTAGTTAGATTAGAGAAAAGTCAGCCAAACTGTCTAAACTTGGCTAAAGTTGGATTAAGTATTTCAATAAAATTTCATATTATTTTAAATAAGAAAAAAAAATAAGGGGCTTGCTAGACAAAATTCACTCTTAGGGTTAATTAGATGTGTTTTAGGATAATAATCCTACTTATGATAATTAATCATGTTATTTAAACACGATTAATAATTTGTAATAAAGTGTTCGACATTAAAGATTGGAGTTTATTATAAAGTCAAAAATGACGAAAATGATTTGTTGTTATGTGATATAGTGGGCGTATGATTCAACGACTATGACATACCCTGCTTGGAACAATGGCGAGGGAACATTTTCGCCCCCTCCAGTCCATCCTATCATTATCGGTTGGGGGGGGGGTCCGAAAAGTGGTAATCAAATCCATGGGCCCCATTCTATGTGGTGGCCGCTCATGACTTCACACCCTCCCTCCCTGCCTAAAACCACATACCACCACCCCCTCTGAAAACTGCCTTTCTCTCCTCCACTTTCACCAACGATCCACCACATCAACTCCCATATCCTACTCTCCACTCTCATCATCGCGCCACCTATCTCTCCCTCATTCTCCCATCAACCTACCCATTACACAATAAACCCGTTGCATTTTCCCATTGCAATTAACCGTTTAATAATTTATTCCCTAATCCACCTGTTCTGTAACAAATATGCATGCAACGACCACTAATCTAATCGCTATAAATAAACCTTGGTAAACCCGCGTGATCCTCCTTTGCACTGTTGGTTGTTTGATTTACACGTACTGACCTCTAATATTGCATTTCTCATCCACTACTAGCGCCTGTCATTTCCTACAATTTAGGGCTAAAATTACCCAGTTAGGTAGCATTCAGATCGAGTCTTCGTCCTCTCCTTTGTCTTTCCACATTTTATAGAGATGGAACCCAAGGGAAAGGGAAATCTGCCAAACCTAAACCAAATGATGAAAACCCTATGTCCTTTTCCACGCCGAACCTCAACCATTTACCCCTGGTGGACCAATATTACAAAATTGTTGACACTGAGAGTGAATTCGACTTATTCGAATTGCACCACTGGTTGAAGAAAACTTATTTGGACCAGGGGGATGACATCAATCTCTGGGAATCCCAATTTCCCATGTTTATGTTTCCACAGGTCCACCATTTTCCTGATTTCATCATATGGTTTCAAGCTAAATATAATCTAGTTCAAAGAACCATTGTGGCCCATAATGGAGACATTCTGGTCACTACTTCGCCAAAAACCATAAATCAAATGTTATTAATTCCTGAAAATGATTCTCTCAGTAAATTTTCTGCAGCTGCCCTAATGGATCTGTATCGTAAACTCACTTTCCCTCAGTGAGAAAAAATCTTTGAGATTTTCCTCCCAGAGGATGCTCAACTTCCCAAAAAAAGTCCCCCATATCTGACTTCCATGTTCCTAGAAAAAAAATAAACAGATTATCTCTTTAGTGTCTACCCTTTTAGGGTACTAATCAGACCAATGGGTGGTTGAGCCTAATCTAGGCTTTCTTTCCATTTTTTCTAAGGAACATAAGCCAACATTCATGTTTAATTTCAGTCACTTTTGGTTGATAATATGCATAAACAATTGAAGACCACTACCGAATTCATGTTCAAGTATCCATGTATATTAGTTTACATGTTCCTTTTTCATCAAGGTGGCAAATTTCCAATAGCATTGCAAAAGAAAAATGATCAAGGAGTTAGTCAATTAGTAATAGAGTGGACTTAATTGGTGAGAAGAAATTCAATAGAGTTTTGTTTTACAAATTTCATAGACAGGTTTATTCATAGATCTACAAGGCTTCTTAATAGTCAGATTGAACCAAGGACCAGTTCAGAAATTAAGAGGATTTTGCACCTAAGTGAGTAGACCAAAACTGGAGACTGGTATTTGTACCAAAATTATACAGAAATAAGAGTATATGGGTGTGAACTACCCCCATATAAGTTGCCCAAATATGTTACAGTGAGGATCTTTTCTCTGGAATATATTAGGAAAATGATTAACATGGATGAACTCCATTTTGTTTCAAGTAAAAGAAAATCACAGTTTAAAATTAAGTCACAAGTGGGACCTTTTATATGTAATAGCAGAGTAGCAGGGAATGAGGCAGATTCAATCCTTAAACAAATGAATTTCCACCCAAGTTTTTCCTGTTCATATAACCCCTTCAGTATAATTTCTAATTTAAGGATGGAGAACAAAACCACACCTTATAATCATATCCCTAGACCAGAGATCGAGAAATTCATGAATCAAGACCAGTGGGAGGAAAACACACTACAAGAAGTAGAGGAGCAAACTCTATCAACAACCACCTCCCAAACTCCAGTGCCTCAAGAGAAGCAGAACAAAATAAAAAGGGAAGAAAGATCTTCACTAGTTACAGAAATCAGTTCCAAGGAATTCATTATTTATTAGAAAAGGCAAAAGACTGACCCCAAAATAGTCACCATTCAACATGATGAAGGGCAAGAAACCATTGTAATGATTGGTTCACAGGTCTCAACAGGGTCAAAGGATGTTTCTTTGCATCTCCATCCTCCTCGACCTCACATGATCCTTCAAAATTAATGCAGTCAACAGAATTGGGAGATAATCAAGATAAGCCAAACATCTTCAATAAAATTATGAAAATCAAACATAATAATGAAACACTCAAGGCCAACACATATGCTCAGTTTTGGAAATAGACCTCTACTTCCCAACATTGACTATTAACAACATTTGACAGTGAAAAAGGAAGAATGCATATGGCATTTTACAAGCTCAAGTGCCATTCACAAAGTCCCCTTTAGATTACAAGAAGACTATTTTTTCATTTGATGCAAAGCAAATACATCCTATAGATCAAATGGATATGCATAGACAGTTTGGAGAAATGTGTTTCTCCACCATGACCAACACTACTATGGCAACTTCAAAGTAAAGGACATCACTCAACAATGTCCAATCACAGTTAAAGCTGGAGGAAATCTCCTCATTAGCAAAAGACAACAAAATCAAATCATTGGAGGACCTAGTGATCAAACTGGGTTATGATCCCAGTGATGTGAAAGCAGTGGAAGAAATTCTGAAGAAAAAGAATACAAACATAACAGCACTTAGAAAACAGCTTAAATTACCATCTACAAAGGATCCACAAGTAAGAGAGATAGAAGAAAATGAGCAGGATGAAGAAGACATACTCAAAGTCATCATTGAGAAAAATGTATAGATTAAGGAGATGGAAGGGAAAATAGAAAATTTACTGAAAGAAAAATAAGATGTTGCACAATTAGCTATGATTACAGACACAATTATACCAAAATATGTTGCAGGGACAACCGAGGATTCTACATCAACATCAAGTGACCTGAACAAACTCGTGTAGGACCTATCTCTTCAGAGATAAGATAATGACAAGATAAAGGATAAATTGAAGAATCTAGAAGATAATAAGTTGAAAATTGACAACTTCCAGAAATCTCACCAACTTTCCCAGAAGATTGAAATATTGGAAAATGAGTCACTGATGGCTCAAACTTCGGCACAGGCCAGAGAAAATGTTTGGCTAGAAATTAGTCAAGACATGACTGATATTTGGCCATCCATTCAGATCATTTCTTATAAAAAGAGTTGATAGAAAGATCTAAGACAACAATAGAATAGGTTAAAAATTCCCTGGGACACAAACCAGGCGAGCCCACAACCATGATTAAAGTGTTGAATTCAAAGACCAGATCAAAATTAGAATAGATGCACATCATAGAACGAATAGAGACTATCTTGGAGATCAAGAAAGTATTGCAGAAAAGAAACTTGATGACCCAATTGGAGACCATAACTCAGACTCTGGAAAATGTTGTCCAAAGATTTCACACCAAGTTCAATTTATTGAACCAAAGAGGATTGCCAAGATTAGTAGCACCAAATGACAGATTGATCAGCTTGGAGAATTACTATTATAAACTCTATACTATTGCTACATATAAATCCAAATTTGCATGTATCAAGGGAAACACCACAATTAAATATTTCTTAGAAGATTTGGAGTTTGATTTAACTAGCAAACATGAAATCAAACACATCTTCATCAACAAGCCAACCTTTGAGAAGTATACTGAAGTTGATGAAGTGTATAGAAAGTTACTCAATCTTTCTATCCCCGGTGATGAAAGATGGGATCAATTGTGTGACACCATTGAGTGAAATATTTTCATCTCCAACAGACAAACAACAAGGAAACACATTTTGAGGCCAAATCATCAACAATTTTCCTTGAAGGTAGTACCAGTAGTTCAAGAAATTAGAAGATTCCTAAATTTTTGTACTACTTTTGTGATTATTTGTTAGATATTTTTACGATTCCATCTTGATCTTTTAAATCAAGATATTTTGTAAATATTTTTGTATAAATACTTCAAAAATCGAAGTATTAGTGTTTGGATTAGTTTTGAAGAAAGGACTTATGTTGTAAAGAATCTCACAAAGCTATCATTGATCATATTTCAATAATACAAGACAAGCATAGGATTCTTTTGTCAATTTCATTGGTGAAGTGCATATTTCTCTATTGAATGTTTTCATTGTTTTTCACATTTGTTTCTAAAATCTAAATTATTCTAAGTATGAACAAAATTTGTTTAAAAGTACACTTTGTATCTTACTTATGAATAATATATGTTTTCTACTGAAAATTAAAAACATAATTCTTAATTTCTTTTCTTTTAATTGGATTGTTGACTCTTTTTCTTCTCCTCCACGCCATAGATTTTAAAGGATCCAGTGAAATTGCCTACCCTTCCCTGTAAGTTTAGCCTGTAAACTCTGTGTTTGATCAACCTAAACATGTGACTCCATTGCCCAATGGCATAATTCCACTATCTCAACACAACAATAATAATAATAATAAACAAACTTGAACATGATAACTAGCCTAATATCATCAGTAAAACAAAGTTAAATCACACAGAGAGATCCCTCTCTGAGACTGGAAGGGATGGATTCTGAAATTAGAAGGGCTAAATCAGTAGCTTTGAAAGATGTGATACAAAGAGTACTTGAAGATGAGAGTGGTACTTTGACTGGGTTGTGATCTAGAACCAATGCTCGATGTGATCCTAGTGGTATTGGCCCATTTCTTCATTTGGACCACTCTGAAAGTCCTACTCGGTCATGCTAGGAAAACATGGATAATTGGTCTCCATAATGCATACAAGGCTTGTTGGTGGGCATGGTGAAATTTTTTCGATCTCAAGTTCATCTCGATGCTCCCAATTGGATTTGGTACATGACTTCTCGACCTCCTTGGTATATAGATAGGAGGAATTAAGGGAGTCTTCCAAATATTTTCTGGTTGTGGACAGATAGATAATTTCCTAAATGCGGTTAGGATGAACTCTTCCTTAGAAGTAGATATCCGAACTATTGCTAGGATTTGAGAAAGTGCGTAAAGGGACATTCTTCAATCTCTCAATCATTCTTTGAGTTTATCCTGCTGGTTGAAGATCCATGTCTCGTAATATGAATTAGTAGAAAGGGGTACTTATAACATCCCAAAAATGTTTTATCTTTAAAGAGCTTTGAAATTTTAATCTAAATGAATAAAAAATACTAATTGAAATAAAACTTACCAAACTTGAACTCCTCGCTTACTTGGACAACTAGAATTTGGAGAGACCCCAAACCAAAGCAGATGCATGGCTCTTCACTCACGTCTTACCATCATCTTCCACCCTCTAGTTGCCCTGTAACTAAGATCACACTAAAAACTTGTGAAACAAACTATGCTTTAATCCCTTTTGCACCTCCCCGACAACGATGACAAAATTGTTGGGGAAATTATATGTGTTATAATACCAACATTAAATTATCAATCAGGGACTTGTAAGCTTCGAGGCACAAGCGCAGGTAATGCAGGATCAACGCATCTAAACTAAATTAGAGTACGAAATCAATTTATTGTTACTGCTATAAAAGAAGACCAATCATTGCTATAAAAAAAAAATTGATCACTACTTACAAGCGAACACCACTCACTTGATGTAAAAGAAATTCTTAAAAGAACACACCATACACTTTCTCGAAAAGAACACCTATTAAAAGAAACTCATTGCAAATTAATCTATGAAAAGCCTTCAATTTGAGACTCCTAATCTAAGTGAAATAAATAATTCGAATGAAAGCTCACTCTTCATAATCAGGAAACTCATAATTGAAACTCAAAAGTAAATTAAAGTCAAATCAGTCTGCATTAAACTAATATCTCTATTTGCGCAATCGAATTCACACTCAGGCTTGCTCTTACAAAGAAAGGATTATGCTATAAAAAGCAAGAAAGATTCTAATTGGAAAGAGATCTAATTGCTAAGCTAAATCTTGGGTGATGAAACAAATTGACAAGTATTTAATTCTGAAAATGCTCAGAAGAAACTAAGTAACACAAAACTTAAATAGATATTCCATATTAACTGTATTAACATACTGAAATTCAAAAGACCGAAAATTGTTCTAAACTAAAACTCAGAAAATCATTTCACAAAAAATATCAACTATTCTAAACTCACTCTATTCCAATCAAACTCAGAAAATCATTTCACAAAAAATATCAACTATTCTAAACTCACTCTATTCCAATCAAACTCAGAAAACCATTTTACAAAAAGCATGAAACTTCAATCCAATTCAATCCTACTCTAATCATGTTAAGTTCAGAACCAATAGATTCAATTATAACCAATATGTGTTTTGTTGTTCCTGAGCATTTATCACATTAACATAACGCTACAGAATTTAACATTGAATGAAAAATGAACATAGCATGGAATCAATTTCATTTCAAGACTTAGGATATAGTAATTAGTCCCTGTATATTTTGAAATTAACAGTATTCTTTAAAAAAATTGCGCCATGCAATCGTATCAAAGGAACCATGCACATATTGAGAATCATCACTCAGTGAAATCCTTGTTGGTATCACTAATTGAGAAATGAAATCTATCACATTTAGTTCAGATCTACGAAACAGAGTTGAGATTTTTTAGTACGAAATAAAGATAGCAATTCTAAAATCCAAGCAATAACTTTCCTAAATGATATTTACATTGTTGAATGTTAATCAAACATAATTCCTATGATCTATATTAGTTGCAGAACTTGTCTCTTGGTAAAAGAGAGCAATTTGAGAAATGATAACAAGAGAGAAAAAACAAGTAAATTTCACTCAATGCAAGCACAATTAGATCCCTAAATTGACAAAGCAGTCCTTCAAAACCGAGGAAAAATCCCAAAGGCATAGATGAGCCGTGTAATCTAAGCCCAACGCGAAGCAAGGCGGAATTCAAGTGAAAAAGAGGTAACTCACTCAAACAACACAATGAAATGATTAACAACCACTAAACGAATGCAGGGGAGCAATCAGAAAGTCGACTAGACCAATAAAAGACCAAAAACTCCTAAGGAAGGCTTGACACACAAAGCCACTAGATGCCCTAGGGCTAAAAACGTGGAATCGATAGAAAATAGCAAACAACCAAAGGATGAAGGTTAAAACCAGTCAAACAGGACTCCAACACACTCAAGCAGTCGAGAAAATGTAACCAAAATCAAAGACCGGGCTCAGAAGGCTTAAAATCAAGCAAACTCTAGCAGTCCCCAAGCCTGGCGCGACTGTCAGGCTGAAACTAGCGCCTTTTAAGGATTGGTGCGAGTGATATATTGACAACTAGCGCCAATTGGTGCGACTGTTACGCGAAAAAATGCGCCAGTCAAGTTTGCTGTGCCAAAATGAAAAATAAGCAATCCAAAACCAGACCAATGATAACCAGGCAAACCAAGAAGCAAAAACAACAAAAGAACCCAGCCCAAAAGGCTGACCAAGCAAGCAAAAATCAAGAAACAACCGAAAAGGCAAGACAAGCTCCCCAGCGGAGTCGCCAAATTGTTGAAGAGGTAAATCCCCTTTGCAGACAGAGGCGATCCCTACTAGCCCAGACCGGGTCTAGCAACAATCGTCAAACGCTATAGCGCAAGTTCCTAATTGCAAAATAACAGACCAACGATGAAGGCCTACCTGGATTCCAACGCTATTGTTTGTAGGAGAGGTGGTGCTCTCGTTCCTCTGCTCCGGTAGATCACAATCCTCACGATCTCCGTGAATGGAAACCTGCACATACAAGAAACGATACAAACGCAAGCATAAAATCCAGTATATGCAACTATATGTCAGTCAGAAAAGACATAACTCATCATCATCATAAATAATAACAAGAGTGGAACCATAACCAATAGTCGTTCATTAATAATCAACCAAAGGAGAGTACAACCAATGTTCTGACGCTGGATTCTCCTCTGGCGGGTAGTCAGCAGAGCATGTCTCGTAAAGCCTATAAGGAATAAGGACAAGCCTCTCTCTTATGATCTTGGACAATAGTCTCCTTGCTTGGATTTGGCCTTGAGGGAATCAAGAAGGCTCTTGCAGCATGAAGCTCTTGGGAATTTGGGAATTCTGAAACTTTGGAACCCTGGAACTAAAAAACTAGCTTGCAAAGGAAATGGGCAAGCTTTTATAGATGGAGGAAGGGGAGTTGGGATCATAACCAATAATCATGGAATTGGCCATATCATCAAGGAAGCTTCCATGAGAGGTGGCAAACCACTTCCTCTCTATGGAAATCCGTAGCCGAACCACCCAACTCAAGAGAGATAGCAGTCCAGGAATTTGTTAGGACGAAACTTTCATTGTTTATTTGTTAAAAAACACCTCTTAATATGGTTGGCGCGGGTGCGACTCTATGACAAAGTGCCAATTGGCGCGCCCTCTTTGGAGGATTTGCCCCCTTGGCACGAGGGTTGAACTATGGGACCGCACCAATGGAAAAAGAGCTATTTTTAGGGTTTTTCAGCAGGAGATGTCTTTAGAGCAAACAAAGCTCATTTTCAGAGGAATGCAACGCAAGTGTTTTTAGGCCATGTCATTTCTCATAGGTCCCGGAATGAGTCCTCCAAGATACGGGACAGGGGTAGCAAGGACGGTGACAAATTGTTGTGTAACAGATGCCCCCTAAAGCATGAGGCCCGAGAGAGAGAGAGGGGTGAAATGCTTTACGAGAACATGTCCAACCGAAAACACTTCTATCGGAAAACCTGCGTGGAGAAGTACAACTGATATCTCAAATACATGATATGTGTGGTATGGGCACAACCATCCATAGCAGAGTACATAATAATCCAGATCCAAGGTATGGGCGTAGCCATCCAGTGAGGATCGATAAATAGACTCAGGCATGGTCACAGCCATCTAGTGAATGAGTCATGTAACAATCATAGTAATCCACAAAATCGCAGCCTAGATCTCAACAGACAAAATCCAGGGTCTTGCGCTCCATCTCGATCCGAATAAAGTACAAGTTCAGGCATGTGAATATATGAGCTGAAGTCGAACATGCAGGAACATCGTCTGATTACCAGCCAATGACAAAAGCTGTTAATAGACGCGAGAGGTACCACTAATAATGACAATGGCCCTCAAGGTACTACAGGTACAATCTACGGTGTGTGAATCAGCGAGCTGGCATCGAACACCCGTAGAATCATTCGATCGGAGGCCAATGATGAAAACCTTGCGTTGAATGCGAAGAACCTGCCATTGAGGCATGCAGGCTCCAAGGCACCACAAGGGAGTCTCTAGATTAGCTTCCTGGATAATGAGCTGAAGTCGACAGGAAGTGACCTTGACCGAAGGTGGGCCATAGTGTTTCCCACATCATCAACGCGAGACAGAGGAAGATAATGTTTTTGTGAATCAGGATCATATGAGTTATCAGAGGGAGGTTGATATTTTGCAGAGGTCAACTTCTCTTGAACATATCAGTGGCACGACAGTGGACTTGGAAGCATTTGACATCAATCGATCAGGGGTCATGGTGACAAGGCAAAGAGAAAATGAGAGGTCAAACAGGATCACCCAAACCCACGGAGGCAAGTGAAAAACACGATGAGATGTCCCCACCCTGACACGAATGCAAACAAGTGCCATGTTCAAGAGAGACATACTACCGACACGACAATGATTCTGGTTCCATTTTCCCCACCATTTTTGGTGAGTACCCCAATTATTTTTATTAACAAGCTTGAAGGGGATAGCATATGCTTGTAAAACGTCATTTCGACGGAATCCAATGTCATCAAGTTTTAACGAGTCTGACAAAGGAAGAACTCGACGTCTTTTCATGTTTAGAGAGTTTGAAAAGACAACATAAAAGTAAACTCCATGGGTGTCCGTTTTCGTAAATTTGTGTCTCTCGAGCCCGAAAAAGTATAAAACAATGCTTGAAAGAACCGCCCGACCATTACGATTGAGGAGTACTTTTCATGATTAGTGACTTCGACCTGGAAAAAGTAAAAAAGCGACCGAAATCACGTCGTTTCGTAACCGTTAACAAGCCTAAAACGACAAGGGCCCGACGATCTTTTCGTCTTTACACGGTCGGAAAAGAGTTTAAAGACGACCGTCTCTTATTTACGTTTAACGAGTCAAGAGGAATAACTCGACATTCTTTTCATATTTAGAGAGTCAGAAAAGAGCATAAAGATGACTCCAGAATGACTTTTTCGTGTATTTACCGAGTCCGAAAAAGTATAAAATATAACTCGTTTCACTGTCTAAGTCGCAAAAACCTGTCGCTGCACAAAAAGCAAGTGTAAAACCCATTTTTGACAAAAAAAAATATTAAAATATTCATAAAAAATAAATTTTAAAACCTATTTTGAGTTGAAAAAGTTATAAATATGTCAAATGGTAAAAACAAAATTACTTTTTACTTTTTACCTCACTGAAGAGCAACAGTGGTCCATTTGGTGTGCGAACTTCGGGTGGCGATTGTGACAGATCCGTGCTACCATTTAGAGCTCCGTCAGTTCCAGGTAAGAGGCGCTTCCTAGCACTCCATTTTAATCCATTTTTTAATAGTTTTCTTTTGCTCATTTGATCTCTGGGGAAGGATTTTAAAAAATTGGGGCTGCGCCCATTGGCGCGAGTATCGGGCACGGACCCGCGCCAGTGGGCCGAAACGATTTTTTTCTTTAAATTTCAGATTTTTAAATGATTTAAATGCATTTTTGAGCCTACCAAAAATCTAATCAAGGGTTTTTGATCATGTGGATGCAGGAAACCGAGCAAAATGGTCATCGAATGGAAAGAGAGGGAGCACGAAAGAGTGGACAAATTGGCCATGGAAGATGAAGTTTGCATGGATGCCCTCAGGAATTGCGGATTGAAAAAATTATTCCTGACACCTTATTTACGAGCTCAACCTGAGCTCTTACAATACTTGATCAACCTTTGGGACGAGAACGAGCAAGTGTTCCAATTGCGAAACCAAGTATTGGAACTGGATGTTTCTGACATCTACTTCATCACAGGATTGTCACGCAGAGGTCTGGTACCCATATTGACAGGGAGCAGACCATCTGGCGAGAAGATGGGCGAGGTGATGGAACGAGTGTGCCCAGGGGCACAATTCGGATCCGGGAGTGCAAAGGTAGATATTGCCACCATCCGAGATCTAACACTCAAGGTGGTGCTATTTACCATCACGCAGGCTGCGGGGGCGTAGGAACCGCATGAGGCAACGAAAAACCAGCTCTTATTGGCCACATAGTATATGAATCCCATTATTTTTTATTGGGCCACAACAGTGACTGCAAACATGAAAAGACAGCTTACGAAATGTAAGCAAGGCAAATTGAAACAGTTTGGCTACGGTTCCATCCCGGTAACGTTCATTCTGGAACGATTACCAATCTTCCAAGGCCAAGGGGCCATCGTAGCTGATCCAGTGCCATGAGAGCCGAGAATGGCTCGTTGGGCAGCACTGATGCCCAGAGGAGGAGGGGGCCAACAGATGTTCTGGAGGCCAGAGTTTTTGGGTGGCTATGTCGTCAGCTGATCGTGGTCGAAGATTGGCCATATGCAGGGACTGACTTCACTCGTGATCCAGATCTCCCACTGCCAGAGGGGGATGAGTGGGATGAAGAGCTGGGTATGATCTCTTTTTGATTTTATGTTTTATGTTTTTTTTTGTTAATACATGTTCGTTCTAACAATAGTTATATGTGTATGCAGATGTTGGCCCAGAGAGGCCAGCCGGCATGTCTCCTATTTTGCGGAGAAATCAGCCTGCAGCTGACCCTCAGGAAGAGGGTGCCGAGGGAGGAGAACTGATCCAGAACCTCGAGGGGATCACCTGGGGGATTCCAGACTATGCCCGGCTGGCAGATGTCCCACTAGCGTACCAGAGACATACAGTGGGAGTGCCTAGTCGCATTCACCGTCTTCTGAGACGCCTAGTGCGTGCGGTGACGTGCTATCATGAGCACCACAGGGATTAGACACCTAGAGTTTATTTTCATGCATATTTTTTGAGAGACATGTCATCTCCGGATGTATTAAGATGAACATGTATATTTTTTGATCTATGTGATGCACGTTGTGCAAACATTTCGACATATATATATATATATATATTATTATATATATATATATAATATATATATATATGATATATATATATATAGACATATGCTTATGTTTTTTGTGTTTTTTATGCTTCTTTTGCTGTTTTAGTTACATGTTATGCAAATGTCTGTCTAATACATAATTGGCTAATGCATCAGTTAACGTATTTAATCATCTTGGAATGTGTTGATATGTGATGAAATCAAAATTCCTTTCTAACAACTTAACACGTATATATAACCTTAGAATTCGATGGTCTCTGACGGAATATTGCCCATTGAGCTGGTGGACAACAAGCTGAGAATCCAGGTTCACAACCAATGTTCGAATACCAAGATTGATTGCCTCGGCCAGTAACTCAATAACAACACTATACTCAACAACATTGTTCGTGGTACAACCTAGACAAACCCCTTGAAGGTCTACCAGCTCACCATGAGGATCGTAGATCACCCATGCCACAGAAGACAGGTTGCGTGTACTATGGGAGGCACCATCGGCGAAACCAACATAAAACGAACCAGACATCTGTACAAGAAGCAAAAGGACACTGTTATCACAAAAATCCACCCCTGATAGGCTGCTGATCAGGAAGAATTTGAGTAACTGTTTCAAACCAATCTTTTAGCTAAGGCTTAGCCTCCTTAGCCTGAGAGGGCTCTCTCAAGGGATTAAAGATTTTTGATTATGGTAAAGATGGCTAACTCTTTGTGAAACAAATATAAATGAAAATGGTGGAAACAATATTAACAGGTATCCATTGGGCTTATGGAGTCATATGTGATCTAGCATTAACAGTAGGATTGGCTTTGCATAAAAGTCAAGGCATTCAAAATTCAATATAGGTAGAGCACACCAAATACAAAAAAGACAGTCAACGAGTATATGAAGGAAATTAGAACACTGCAAGTGATTTCTAAGTAATCAAGTACTCATAACACTGTAGATAATCATGAAAAGATAACAAAAGAAACTCATACATTGAAGTCTATATGATTCTTGAGAAGCATAAGCCAGTACTGTATTACCAGAAAAACAGAGTCTTTACATAGACCAAATATTAGAGCTTTTTCACATAAATTTCCAACCCCAATTACATTGCTCTTTCTCCTATATATAGAGCTCTTCTACTTAGCTGAGATTCCTCCTCCAACATGAGGGGAACTCGAATTCTACTTCTAATGACACCTATTCAATTTTTAACTGCCTATTAAATGTAATAAACTGCAACTAGACTTTCTAGAAATCTAAATCAAATAGGAGTCCAACTCCATATTATGCTAATAATAGCTTTAATTACAATCATCCTCGTTCTTTGGCATGTGGTCCCTTTTTGGTTTGGCTGTAGTGGATGTTTTATAACTCCATACTAGTCTTCAATGTCACATCTTTTCCATTTCTCCTGAAACATAGGAACTACCCCTGTTTATCGGCCTTATGGTTGTCTCAAAAATGTTCGAATCCAAAGAACCATGCCTTTCATCTTTGATTATCCGATATATGTATCAGATTGCCACGTCCTTGATGTGCTTTCAACCTCTTTTATGTATAAAGGCAAAAACTTTTTCCAAACTATCTGACATATCTAGGATTGTAGTAAATGTACTCACTTTATGATAAAAAGTTTAGAGTTGAATTTGAATACATGTTTCTTCCACCTGTCTTGGCCTTGTTAAGAGTTGATAGCTTGAGATGGTCCCTTGAAGACACTGCCTTTTCAAAATTTCTGCTTATACTTCAAAAATTTGTTGACTGATATTAGACTGTGTAGCTTCAGCAGTTTCGTAGCGTGCTATGAAACTGCTGAGCGTTAGTCATCACCTTCAGCAGTTTCGTAGCGCACTACGAAATTGCTGTGTTATTCCAAAAAACACAGTTTTCTTTGACTAACTCAATCAAAATCTTGTTGTTTTGAGCCTTTTGCCACTTAAATGTTCTTTCAATTTTCTCCAAGGCTTTTCAAAACTGAATAGAAATGTATGATTCTTCAAAAAGGTTATACCAAGTAAAACCATCAAAATTTGAAACAGAGCCTTACTTGAGATTTCTTTTAAAGAGATTCTTTCAGCTGGGCTAACTGTATCTTCAAGTCTTCAATTTGTTTCTTCATGACCTTGATCCCGGATCTGAGGTTTGTATTGACCTTTCGAATAAATTGAGCTTCCTTTATTGCAGGCACAGTCCAGCTACGAAATTGAACATTAAAATAAACCACCTCAGGAATTTGGAACGTTTGGTCCTCCCACCGAGCTTGCATTTGATTAAAATAAGCCTCCTTAATTGCAAATTTCCTGGAAGCTTTTTTCAGTCTAGAAATTTCAAAGTTGGCCAATTCCAATCTTTTTTTCAAGTTTTCCATACTATCTTCTTCTGGAATGGCAACTGTTTTGCCTTTATCCTTTCTTTCATGAGGTTGTGTCACTTCCCCTGTTTCATCTGCATTTGGTGGTACCTCTTGTATTTGTTTAAACTTCCTCGTAATGGGTCTCCTGGGCTGGAATACAATTGATCAACCTGATCATCAAACTTTAATTTCTTTGAGGCTTTGACTCTCTTGGCTTTGTCTTTTTCTGTCTCTATCAAATCTTCTTGCACTAGTGGAGATTCTTCAATGTCAATGGCTTGCAATAAGTCATTTAAGTCTCCTTTTGAAACGGGGGTTTCTTCAATAGCCACTGACTTACCCTTCTCCTTAGCTACTTGGCTCCTAGTCCTTCTTCTTTGAACTCCTTCACCTGTGCTTGATTCATGTGTTCTTTCTTTAACCTGAGTTTTCTCTGTAGGAGATTGCTGGGGTGTATCCTGAATAGTCAGTGGTTTGATGGATTCTCTTACTTGTTTCCTTGCTTTCAATTTTGAGAACCTCTTAGATCTTGTCTTTGTCTGATGACCAGTTGTTGTTGGAAGATTTTTTGCTGCTTGAGGGCTGAGACCAGTCTCATTTTTTAAACCAGACATGAATAGAAATGTGTGCCAATCCCTACCTACCCTCTGGAGCTCATGCAGAACTATCAATTTAACCAAGCCATGATGGAACAATGAAGTCTCACGGGCTTCTTTCTTTAACTGTACCTTATCACACATTTTACTTAAGCTACATAATAAGTAAAAAGGTAGATCAATGGATGCCTTACTTGTGAAATGCAACATAAGTTTAAAATGGTATGAATATACTTTATTGTATCTTCCTTCACAGGTTAGGTACTTCTGTATACAAGTAAGCAGATTGGCATATGACTCTTTCACATAAATTCTAGGAACATACTTGTTTAAGTCTGAATCAATGGATTCTTGCTTTAGAAACTCTTTGCATGGATTCATATCAAATTTAAAATTCTTAAACCAACTTTCTTGGCCCCTTGGAATTTCTGTAACTGTGGAAATCATGTCTGGTGAAACCTGTAATTCCAGCATACCAACCTTTGAGTTTAGTCCTGTGAAATTCAGGGCAAACTCCTTGGTAACCTGTGCATGACCTCCTTGGAGTTTCTTGCAAAAGTTCCAACATCCGGCTTGTTTGAATGCCCGCTCGACTTCTTTGTTCTTCAAGGTTATATCTAAACCTTCAGGCTCATTTCTCAAACATTTGCCTGATCTGTGATCTTTCCTTTCTACTGATCCCTCCATGAATGTTCAATGAAATGGAGGTTGGAAATGCTAGCACTGCTCAAACTCCAATCTCTGCCTCGCTTGAATGACTGCCTCGCTTGATAACAATGTTTCTAAATTGAAATCTTGCATACTTATTTCTCATGCAACGAATACAATCATCATTAAGACTGTACATATCTAGATTTTCTTGAAACTTTCAATCCATGTGTATCAATGTACCTAGAGGATGCAATGGTGGAGATAAGCGGTTGGATATGATATGGGGAGTGCATAAACTGACAATGAATGATGCAACTATAGCTTAACTTGACATATTTGACATTTAGGAAAGATTCGATGTGGAATGCACGAATCCCCGATTTCGTAGCACAGTCAGTTTAAATTTTGAATTATGCGCTGCGAAATCACCTAAAACATATCGCGCTGCGAAATCACCTAAAACTGCTGCGCCGCAAAATCACTTCAAAATGGTTACATGTGCTACGAAATCACCTAAAGGGCTTTGTGGCACATAGTCACTTTTTAAACAAAACTGACACATGGCTATGAGATCGGTGATGAATGAGAATGTATATTTGACTATAAGACTCCTAAGACTCAGACTCTAAGGCAACAAGCATCAAACTTAGACTAGCACTGAATTTTACCATAAACTGACATGAGACATTTTGTTATTAAAATTCTTAAGTGATAACAGACACAATAAGCGGCAACCACGCCGACACACCAAGCCAAAAACATGAAAACATGCACACACAACACACCTGCTAAAGCACACGTATGTACAAAATAGAGTGCCTGGAATTCACGCATAATATTTTTTCAAGTAAAGCCCATTCCGGGGCTTATCCAGAGGATTCCCTTCGTAGTCAATCAGCTCATAGGCCCCTTTTTGCAAAACTCTCTTTACAATATAAGGCCCGTGCCACATGGGTTCGAATTTGCCTGCCCCCAGCTTATCATTGGCTTGATCGTAGAGCAGGACTAAATCTCCCTCAACAAAAGAACAAGGATGTACAGTGTGATCGAAGTGAGTTTTCACTCTCTTCTTATGTGCTTCGATAGCTAGAGAGGCTAGTCGACGAGTCTCGTCTAGTCGCTCCAGGTAAAGAAGGCGTTCCTCTACCAGAGTAGTGTCGGGGAGTAATTCGACGGTTAATTTTAAAGAAGGGATCTCACACTCGATGGGAAGGGTAGCCTCCAGTCCATAAACCAATTGGAAAGGAGTGAAACTGGTGGCATCCTTCACAGAGGTTCGGTAGGCCCACAAGGCAGAGAACAACATCAAGTGCCAGTTGGACTTGTGCATGCCAATGGCTCGTTGAAGCATTGTAACTAGAACCTTGTTGACGGCTTCTACTTGGCCGTTGGCCTGAGGATAGTATGGAGTCGAGCTATCATGCCATAAGCCTAACTGGGTTGTAAGCTCAATCATCATATGATTACGGAAATGCTTTCCATGATCAGTGACGATGGCCTGAGGGACTCCGAACCGTGAGATAACATGATTAAATAAAAATTGTGCCGTTGTGTGACCGTCTTCAGACAATATGGGCATCGCCTCGGCCCATTTTGTGAAGTAATCAACAAAAACGATGATATACCCATGCCCCCTGGTCGAGCGAGGGTTACAGGTCATATAATCAATGCCCCATTTTGCAAAATGGCCGACAGTAACAACGGGGTGCAGTGGAGCGGGAGGCGCACGCATCTTCCGCTGGTAGATTTGGCACTCGTAACAAGAGCGGACGACAAGGATGCAGTCCTTAAAGATGTAGGGCCAAAAGTAACCAACGCGGAGGATTTTCTAAGCAGTAGCATATCCGGACATGTGACCACCACAAGCACCAGAATGATAGTCATTTAAAACTCGCTCAGCTTCCTCAAGTGTTAAACATCGTCAAAGAACAGAGTCAACGCCGAGACGGTATAGGGTGTCCCCAATAATGCGATATGGTTGATATTGATGGTGAATCCGTCGTTGAGCATCCTTAGATGTCTCGGGAGGAAAAGAGGATGTCTGTAAATAGACAATGATATCCCTGTACCAGGGATCGAGGGTACTGATTAAGAAGAGGGTTTCGTCCGGAATATGGTCCTCTAACTGAGAGGGCGCGGTAAGAGATGGCAAAGAACACAACAATTTAGCAAAGACGAGGGATTTCTTGGACTTGGCTGTAGCTAATTCCAAGTCGAACTCTTGGAGGATAACAATCCACTTCGAGTACTTGCCCCCCAGCAGCTGACGCGACATGATGTACGTCTTTGGGTTGCAATCAAAAACCACTATCGTAGTACGCAACAAGATATAATGGTGGAAACATTGGACGGCACAAACGACGGCCAATGCCAACTTCTCGATGTGAGCGTATCAGGATTCTGTATCTAATAAATTGCGGCTGAGATAATAAATGACATGCTCAATGTCATCATCATCATCTTGAACGAGAACCATGCCAATGGTGGTATCGGCAACAGTCAGATACAAAGTGTAATCACGATGGTAATTAGGAGGACGCAACAAAGGGGTAGAAACAAGGAGAGCCTTGAGGTGCTCGAAGGACTCTTGAGCGGTGGCATCCCAATGAAAAGGAGTGTCCCGCTTTAGTAACCGCGTAAAACCTTTGGCCACCTCGGCATAGTTCGGAATGAAGCGTCATAAGAAATTCGCTTTACCATGCAAGCTCTGCAATTGCTGCAAAGAAGCAAGGGGAGGAAGATTCAGAATGGCCTCGACTTTAAGGGGGTCCAGACGGATGCCCTCTCGAGAGACGATGAACCCAAGAAGTCTACCAGACTTTACGCAGAAGACACACTTATGCGGGTTGAGCCGAATACGGTAGTGTCGACAGCGGAGAAAGATTTCGCGAAGATGAGCAGGATGGTCCTGAAGCTTAGCTGAATGAGCTGGTAGATTATCTAGGTAAGGTTGCACAGTGTGTCGAATATCATGGAATGCATAAGACATTGCGCGTTGGAAGGTAGCACCGACGTTCTTCAGACTGAAAGGGAGCTTTTTGTAGGCGAAAGTGCCCCACGGACAGATAAAGGCGGTTCTGTGCTGATTGGCTGGCGTAATATTAATCTGGTTATAACCAGAGAAACCATCCATAAACGAGTATATTTCACTTCTGGCACACTCATCAATGAGCTGGTCAATGAAGGGTGTGGGGTAGTTATCCTTGGGACACGCTCGATTAATATCACGGTAATCAACACAGACCCTGATGGTACCTTGCTTTTTATTCACAGGGACGATATTGGAAACCCAATCTGTGAGTGGGATGGGGTAGATAAAACCAGCCTTGAGAAGCTTTTCAACTTCCGCTTTAATGGTTGCAGCCTTTCGGGGGTGCACGGGGCGTAAACGTTGTCGGACAGGCTTAGCTCCCAGATACGTGGGTATCTCATGCACCACAATACTTGGGTCGATGCCGGGCATTTCTTCGTAAGACCAAGCAAACACGTCACGAAATTCGCGAAAAAGACCAGTATAAAGCTGAATCTCCTCAGGAGTACAAGTTAATCCAACATGAATATGCTCGACAATCCCTGGTTTAACGGAGATGTCGATCGGCTGGGTTTGTGTGATGTTTCCCATGTTCCCTTCAGAGGACACTTGATATACTTGGATGGGTGTTTGAAGGGGTTGTGTGGGGAGACAACAAGCAAACCGCTCGAGATAGGCAAGCATTTCCCGATGGGTAGGGAGGAACGAGGAACGATGGTGAAGATTGGACCAAGGGGGTTCCTCGAGAGACATAGTCTCGATAATGGCTTCATCAGAAGGAAATGTTTCCTTTAAGGGATTTGAAGAAGCATAGTCTCCAAGCCAAGGGGAATGAGCATACGAGTCAAGAGCTCTACTCAAAGAAGCAGATTCAGGAAGAGGAGTTGATATAGAAACAATCTCGACGTAGTTGAGCTCGACATGACTCAACGGCATCTAGCCCCATGATTCTATCTGGTCAATGGGGGGAAGAACCCAAGGATCAGAACGAACAGAAATCATACTGATAGGAGTGACGTTCGAAGGTGGGAGTGAAAAGACACCCATGAGGGCAGGATCTTTAAAGAGCCCAGCTCCCACACTCTCTAATGGAATGGAGGTATGCTCCACAAAAGGCACGTTGCCTTCGAAAGAGGAGGCGAAGAAAGAGAGCTGGTATACTGTGACAATATTCCCCTGATGAGGGAAATGAATGACACAGAATAGAGATGAAGCCACTGCTCGCATGGCATATGTCCAGCTTCGGCCCAAAAGGAGGTTGTAAGTTAGATTAGCATCAATGACTTCAACTTCCACTTCGACAGTCTTCCCTTCCAAAGTAATAGGCAAGCGTTGGAGGATACCATAAGGGCGAGACTCTCTCCCATCAAAGGCTTCCAAGGTTGTAGGATACTGACTCAAGGTCGGAGAACCAATAGCCTTCCAACAAGCAACAGACACAATGCAAGTTGAAGCACCTTCATCAATAACCGTACGATGAATCATTTTAGAATTGATGATGACCTAGACAAGGAAGGCGATCCGGTGAGGTAGTCTCGGTACATGGCTTTCGAGATCAAAAGTGATCAAATCCAAGTCAACCGGGTTGATGCCACCGATGGCCGATAGCAAGGACTTCCTCTGGGAGAGGCAACTCTGGAGAACTTCTAGAGCGGACATAGCTGACGGAGCCTGAGCTAAGTCCTCAACGATGCTGTAGTGCTGAGCAGCATGAGCATTAGGGTTGTAATAAGATCTCCAGAGTACACCTTTAGGAGGGGGTCGAATAGGCATCTCAGTGCTAGGTCTCTCGATATGGAGCGAACCAGAACTGGGCGAAGGAGCGCTTGAGGGGACCTCAGGCTCTTTCCCGGCAGGTGACAGATATTCTTTTGCTCGAGTACTAATGTGAATGGGAATCGTTCCAACCATGAACACTTGAGAACCAAAGGGAGAAGAGGATTGGGATGGGTCAGCCACCATTTGCGTTTGTTGCAAGGGGAAAGGTTCTTTCAGCACCGCAGGAGTCCCAGGAGCACTTTTCAACAAGCGACTAACTTCAGACCACCTTGGGCAGTCTTTGGTGTAGTGATCCTCATCGCAGATAAGACAAGGATACTTGGGTTTGCGTTTGGCTCCTTCCTAGGGTGGAGGTTTAGGGGAATCCTGCTTGGGTTGATCAGCTTTATTTTTCCCTTTTCCCTTCTTTTTTCCTTTCGAGGCTTTATCCGCCGTGGTGGACTGGATGGCGTTAACCTCGGAAGTATTACCAGAATTAGACACAATCTGAGAAGTATTTTCATTCGAAGCATTCGACTTTTGGTTCCCAGGGTTCTATTGAAGCCTCGAAAATCGGGTCGACAACAAGGGGGATACCCACCCGGTCCGGACCTTGGTTGGCAGCTCCTTATCCGTTTGGTATAGCGGGTCTGACTAGGGATAATGGGACCAGTTTCCCAATCTAAGGGTGTGTGTGTGTATGTAGAGTTGGATGATGCTGATCTAAGAGTACTTAAAGCTAATTTAATTCAGATTCTTAAACTAACTCTATGCTATTGTAATCTGATGAGAAACAACACATCTAATCTACGCTAACCCGGGGTGTATTTCTTCTATTATGCGATCTAAAGATATTTCAAACAATAACTGGTAATAAAGATCATTTAGCTATTATAAGAATAGAAATCAATTAAGATAAACCACTTTGCATAAGAAGTTAGGCAAAACAGTTGTGAACA
>APFE031060712.1:0-25482 GCA_000404065.3 Pinus taeda | reverse complement strand
GTATGAAAAATGTTTGTGAACTCTAGCACATCTTGGTCCCACCCCTGCCGCAGTGTGGTCCATTTGATGTATTTGTCCTCATAGCTTTAGACAGGGTAGTACTGCTCCTTGATGGCATCTCAGAATGAATCACAAGTGGGTGCAGCTAAAAATAGTGAGCCCGTATTTTCATCCTTCTGCTCGTAGTAGGCTTCCCACCAGTCCTTGACGTGGGGAGCTACTTTGACAAGAGCGAAAACAATCTTTTCCCGACTCAAAAATTCATGAACAGAAAAATACCCATCTAGTAGATTTAACCATTTATCTATGGAATCTGCATCTATTTGACCCTCAAAGATGGGGATTTCAAAATTAACTTGTACCTTAAATGGTGTGGCGTTTCTAGAGTAGCTGTTGGAAGCCGATTTGTCGCCTCTAGGTAGCCGCTGAAGGATCTGTGCAAAGTTGTCCATCATCGCATTCCTTTGTCGCTCGAGGGCTTCTTCGAGAAAGATTTTGATAGGATCTCCTGCCCCCTCATCTTTCTTCTCATCCGCCATGGGAGGCCATCGGGATTTGCGAGGCTGGTCTTGCAAAGGTTCGACCAGTTCAAGCCCTAACTCCTTATATCCCGACTTCGTTGGGGACATGCAAAAAAAAAAACAGAGAAAAAGCAAACCGCTCTGATACCGCTGATCCATACTTAAACAGGAATGCAATAAAATATAGAGATAACCATAAAAATAGATATGCAGTGGAAATATTACTTCATTTCATTAATGTCAAATACTAAAATATGCTTACAAATAGAAATGGAAAGAAGCCAGCTAGGGCGATGGTAGCTTATCTTTGAGAAGAGATGTGGTGACTACATGCCTCTGAACTGTGTTACAATGATGCTCGAAATCCTATTTATTTTTGAGAAACAATGGAAAACTCTTCACATCCCAAAACCTAACCCTAGAAGATGAAACACCAAATTGTGGGCCCCGTTTGGGTAAATTGGTACATCAATTTCCCAAGGTCGTAACTTTGGCATATGATCTCTATTTTGAAACGTACAATAGCTCATTAAAACAATCTATCTAAGCACTACAACTTTGGGAAGGAAAAAATTGGTCCATGGACCCATGTTGCCCCCAGATTTCCCAGAAAACGTCATTTAGGGCCTCAAAACGACTCCGGAAGTCTAGGACTCGAAAAACTGCTAAAAATAGTAAACTATGCTACAATTTAGGAAACTGAAAAACTAAAAGAGATAGTTGTGGGGGTCCTAATGGGATAGATGGGTGGCCACAAACATCCACTTGGATCATGAGACCTCCTGTTTCAAGGACTTTTTATTTTTCTGATGTGCCTCTTGGATCATATCCCTGGTGTGGTGGCCATAGTGGGAATCCTGCTTCACTTTCTTCCTTATATACAGAGGGTGGTTTATCACTCCTTAAGAGTAGGGATGGTGGAAGAAGTATGAACATCTCAATAGAGGAACATATGCCCTTATTCTTATTCAATAATAATGATCAAAGAGAATTATGGGGGTTTAGGAAGAACCATCATGATAAAAATAATCAATCAAATTGGTGTTAGTGAAAATAAAGATAGGAAAGTGATGTAAATAGTTGTGTCCTTTCTTCTTTTCTCTTATCAATTCAAAGAAATTTCTCTAAAGATAATGATTTTTCTTTGGTTTGTTGATTTCAGTATCCTCTAGTTTTTGTATTCATAAATATATAGTTGTGCCTTAAATGACCATCACTCACAAAATTCCTCTAAATGGTAAAAGACATATACAAAAAGAAGAAAAATGCACTAAAAAAGTGTTGTTCTTTAGATGGAACAACTGATATTTCTTTAGAGGGACAGCAAAAGAATATTTGCACACAAAAACCATAGTTCCTTTAAGAGGCACGAAAATCAAAAGAAAAACATATTCGAAACTGTTGTCCCTTAAGAGGAACAACAACTGTTCCTTGATCGGAATAGCAAATAAAGCAAGTGAAAAAAAAATATGCAGAGATGTTGTTCCTTCAAAAAGGAATAGCAAAATGAAAGTGTTGTTCCTTCAGAAAGCAACAACAAAAATGCAGATGTGATGTTCTTTTAGAAAGGAACAACAAAAAACAAAAGTGTTGTTCCTTCAGAAGGAACAACAAAAATGTGGAAGTGTTGTTCCTTCGGAAAGGAACAATAAAAAGTGAAAGTGATATTCCTTCGGAAAGGAACAAAAAAAATGTAGGAGTGTTGTTCCTTCGAAAAGGAACAACAAAATGTGAAAGTGTTGTTCCTTCGGAAAGGAACAACAAAATGGAGAAAATGTTGTTCCTTCGGAAAGGAACGACAAAATGAAAAAGTGTTGTTCCTTCAAAAAGGAACAAAAAAATGAGAAAAATGATGTTCCTTCGAAAAGTAATTTATACAAATAGAACATAAAAAGTTATGTACAAAATTTAAAAGAAATAAAATTACTTAGTGAACCAAAGGCGAGGAAGAATTATCTTCCTCAACCAAAATCTGTATGTCAGAATCTTCCTGGAGTTGTTGGTAGAAGGATTCACGAGTAAGCAGTTTATGGTACAGTCGCACTTGGTGGCCATTGGCTTTAAAGGTATGTCCAGATCCATGAATAGTAGTCAAAGTAATAGTGCCATTGTCATGCACTTCCTGGATTTCATATGGTCCAAGCCAGCGAGTCTGATGTTTTCCCAGAAAATCCTAAAACCTGGAATCGTATAGGAGTGCCCAATCTTCTTCATGGAAGATTTTCTTTTTGATCAAGGCATCATGCGATTTTTCTCTTTGCTGTTGGATTAATGCAATGTGTTGAAGAGCCGAGAACCTAATTTCATCTAGCTCATTACTTTGTTGTAGTCTATTAGTCTGTGCGTCATTCAAATCTAGACCGACCACCTGTGCTATTTTTGGCATTTGTATTTCAAACTTTATTGGAAAAATAGGTTCCTTTCCAAATACTAGCTGATATGGTGAATAAATATTGGTGTTTCTCCACATTGTTCGGTATCCCCACAAGGCTTTTGATAATATTATAGCCCAATCACGTTTATGTGATGCAATGGTTTTTGTTAATATTACCTCTATCACTTTATTCATGCTCTCCACTTGGCAATTTTCTTGTGGGTGATACAGAGTGGTAATATTGTGTTGAATGTGATAGTTTTTTAATGTGACAACAATTTTATTACCTACAAACTGTGGTCCTCCGTCTGTGATTATGTCTCTTGGAAGGTCATATCGCACAAATATTTGGAACAGGAAATGAATGACAGAGTCCTCTGTAGCTCTTGGAAATGCCTCTGCTTCAACCCATTTGGTCACATATTCTATTGCCACTAGAATATATGTTTTCTGATTGGATGATGGGTTGATCGAACCAACAAAATCGAGCACCCAATGCTCAAATGGTTCAATTATTAGCTGTGGGTTCAAATTCATTTCATCGGATTGTCCAGGGCATCCTCCTCTTTAGCAACTATCACATGCTTGAACAAATTTCTTCGTGACTTTGAAGATTATGGGCCAGTAATACCCTATTTGCAAAAATTTGTGACCAGTTCTTCGATCTGGGAAATGTCTACCACATGGTCCGTCATGACAGGCTTTAAAAATGTCAAATATTTCATCTTCACAAACGCATCTTCTAATGTGCATATCTACCCCTGTATGAAATAGGTAGCCCCCAATCCAAGAAAATCAGGTACTACATTGCACAATCTGTTTTTTTTCATTAGGGGTCAAATGCTTTGGTAATTTTCCTACTGCTAAATAATTTGCAACATCAGAATCCCAAGGCATCTTGACAGTAACAATAAATAAATGTTCATTTGGAAAATGATCTTTGACTGTTGCTGCGTCCACCATTTTTGGCATTCGTGAGAGGAAATCAGCTACAAGATTTTCTTTCCCAGATCGATCTTTTATTGTGATGTCAAATTCCTGCAATAAGATCAACCATCTTGTTACTCTACCATTTGTAATTGGATTATTTGCTAAATATTTTATGGCAGAGTGATCTATATAGAAAACAATAGGATATCCAGTGATATAATGCCTAAATTTATTTACATCATGTACTACAACTAAAAATTATTTTTCAGTAATAGTATAATTTATCTCAGCATGAGACAAATTCTTGTTAATATAGTAGATTTCATATGGTTTTTTGTCTTCTTCCTACCCAAGGACTGCTCCAATAGCTGTGTCTGAAGCATTTGATGAAATTTGGAATGGCAAGTCCCAATTTGGGCCTCTGAGCACTGGGGCTGTTAGCACAAGCTTTTTCAGATCCTCAAAAGCATGATCACATTAATTTGTCCAAACAAAATCAACATTCCCTGTTAGTGCGTATAGAGGTGTAACTATTTGAGAAAAATGTTCTATAAATCTCCTATAATAACTAGAAAATCCAAGAAAATTGTGTACCTCTGTCTGTGAGGTAGGAGTAGGTATTAGCAAAATTATTTAAATTTTGACCAGATCTACCTGTATTCCAACCGCTGAGATATAATGACCTAGGATGTGTCCTCTAGTCATCATCATATAGCACTTTTCATGGCTCAAACAGAGCCTAGTGGCGATACATCGTTGCAAAACCTTTTCTAATGTGTCTAGTGCTGGGTCGAAATCATCTCCATTTGGTGTGAAATCATCCATGCATACTTCGAGCCCTTCACTTCTTAAATCTGAAAAGATGCTAAGGATGGCCCTTTGAAATGTGGCAGGGGCATTGCATAGGCCAAAGGGTAGGACTCTGTAGGCAAACATTCCCCAAGGACAGGTAAAAGTAGTTTTGTCCTGGTCTTTAGGGGCAACCTGAATCTAATTGTACCGACTAAAGCCATCCAAGAAAGAAAAGAATTTCTTTCCTACTAATGTATCTAATACGTGATCAATGAATGGAAGGAGAAAGTGGTATTTCTGGGTTGCTTTGTTTAATTCTCTATAATCTACACAAATCCTCCACTTTCCATTCTTCTTTGGCACCACTACTAGCGGAGAGACCCAATTGCTATCGAAGATCAGATAAATAAAGTTTACATCCAAAAGTTTTTGTAATTTAGCTTTCACAATGTCTTTCAAGTGAGGGTTAAGTCTCCATTGGGATTGGAAAATAGGTCTCGCATCCTTTTTTGTATAAATGTGGTGCATACATAGCTGGGGATCGATTCCCTTCATGTCAAGATAATCCCATGCAAAAGTTTCCTTGTATTTTCTCAGTAGTTGTACCATCTTTTCTTCTTTTTCAAGAGTCAGGTTATTATTGATGTTCAAGGTTTTTCCTGGCTAAATCTCTATAGTTGTTTTGTAGGAAATAGAGGTAGTGGGTATTGTTTGATCATGAGTGTCTTTGAGAGGATCTTCTTTAGTTCATCGTCAAATGCTGCCTCTATCATGTAACATTGTACATGGGATCTGGATTCAACTTGGTTAATGAAGTTGTTAATAATATCATCCTCTGTTTGATCTTTAAAATCAAGGGCATCTTCTATGGTTAATGGGGATCTAATGTTTTCTGTGAGGTATGATATAGAATGTTTGTTAGTTTTTATTATTGTTACACTTGACTGGGCTAGAGGGTATAGAGCTAGATTCTTAATATTACTTCCTCTAGTTATGGTCATACTGCCTTGTCAGCAGCTAATGTAAGCATCAATAGTCGCAAGCCAAGGTCTGCCTAGAATTAATGGGTGTCCATCAAGTCAGTTTTTGGGGTTTATTATAAAAAAGTAGGCAGGATATTCCCAAGAATCAAAGGATACCATTACATCATGTAGTGTACCTTTTGGCCTAACTACTTTCGGTCAGTCAGTTCTAATAAGGTGGAGGTTGGTTCTACTGATGTAATGCCCAGTTTTTGACAAGTGGTGGTTGTTAAAATATTAATTGCAGCCCCTAAATAAACTAAGGTGTTTGGGAAGGTTTGTCCATTGATTTTCACTGTCACTATTGGATTTCCTAGATCTTCATATTTGACAGGTGCTTCTCTCCCTGATAATAGATCATATAGGGTGCCAACTACTTGGACTGTTGGGTTATTTTTTATTCTCCTCCTTGGTTTTTTTATACATAGCCCTTTCATGGTCTTTGCATATATTGGGATATCTTGGATAGCTTAGAGGGGTGGGATTTTTATGTACAAATTCTTTAGTTCTCCCAGAATATCAAAGTCAAGATGTTCTATAGGGTGTGGTATGATAATCGTTCTAAGAATGGGAGAGAAGATGTGGTTGCTTGGTCATGAGTTTGTTGTCTAACCACATCTTCTTCTTGTAATGGTTGTTCTGCGGGTAACTAATTTTCAACTTGAACATTTTTATCTCCCTCGGTTGTTATAATGCACCCAAACATTAATTGAATGTCATTTCACTCCCTTAGATCGATTTCTAGTGCTGGTGTTTCAATTATTTGAATGGATTGAACTGGTCTGTTATTTGGGTTTGGGTTGGGTTGGGCTAGGAGTTGCAGTCTTAAGTTGGACTGAGGGTTCTGTTGTAGTGCTGGCAATGTAGGTTGAGGGAGTGGAATGGTTCCTACTGGCTGATTCATCGGTCTTAGCTAGTTTGTCTGCTAGGCTTGACTTTGTGAAGTGGGAGGGGACCATTGTGTTGGATATGCATTGTTTTTCCAATATGGTGGAGCATAGGGAAAATTTGGCTAATTAGATTGGCTTACTTGATTCGGCCATGGTGATGATGAAGGAAATGGTTGTTGTGACCAGTTTGAGAAGGGAGGTTTATTTTTCCACATTGTATTATATTGTTGAGCATGATATTGCAAAGGTTGGAAAGAAGAAGATGGATCGAGGAACATACCTAATTGTCATGTCTTCCATTGATGGTGCTGATTAAGTAGGTACACCAGTTCTGGTTCTTCTTCCACTTCTTTGTATACTGCTTTCAAACTAGGAAGTGAGGGCCAGTTCTCTGTAGAGTGGTCTTTTGTACAGATAGCGTAGACTTGAACTGCGTCTAATGGGAATTCTTTGTAGCTATGTTTCTTTCTGCATCTGGGGAAGAATATTGCCAGATTTTGCTATACTTCCACTTGTTTCTATTTGGCTTGCATAATATCGGGCTGCGTTGTCAGAGTCCCCAATATATCAGTTTTGAAATTCTCGAGTAAATTTCTGATTTCTGCGCGAGTTACTCCTTCTCCAGAGATCTTGTTGTCCCTTGTAAACTTGTCGTGCTCCACTGGTTTTAGCCTTGTGCTGCCTCGTGAGCTCCTGATACATAAATCAATGATGTTAGCAAAATCTTCTTGATAGATGTCTCCTTTTCCCATAATATTTAGTGTTTCAATCCATTGTTCCTTCATACCTTTAATTAATTTTGTTTTTAATACATTTTCAGGTAAGGGTAATGATGCATACAAAGATCTTTGAAGATTATACTGAAAACGTTCAACATATTCTTCTAGTGTCTCATTAGGTCTAGCTACCATTCGAAATATTTCATCCTTTAACCCTCTAGACCTAAAATAATCCTGATATTTCTTCAAGAAAGCACCTTTCATCTGATCCCAGTCATTTATAACACCTCCACCTAACCCCATAAACCATCGTAAAGCAGCTCCTTTTAATGTAGAGGGAAATAGTTTTAGCTTTTGGGGATCGTTGGTATAGTCGTACTCCCTGCACAGCACATCGAATTCAAACAAAAATGCATCTAGATCTTTCGATGTTAGGCCATGGAATGTAGGGATGTGCTAGAGAGGAATGGCCTTCATAGGTGCATTGACTGCAGTATCCACAATGAGATATTGCAGCGTGGACATTTGGGGGGTTTGCTGGTTCCGGGCCATTTGGTCAAATATGTGCCAATAACCTTCTGGGATTTCTAGGAGGGTATTCCTAGGCTGGATAGAACAAGCAAGAATGGCCTTAATGAGAATGGCCTTAACAACACTTCCTTTGTTTGGGATGATGAGAGTTCCTTGCTGAACTAATGTTTGGGGGGATTTTATCTCTTGAGGTTCTTCAACTTCGTTCTGGATGATTTTTACAGCACTTCCCTTATGTGGGCTACTTAATGGATGAACTATTCCAAGGGGAGATCTTGGTTCTTCAATTTCCCCTATTTCTCCTCTTCCCTCGCAGATATTACTAAGGTTCCCTTCTTGTAATGATTTTGGGCTAGAATTCTCAATTTCTTGGAAATATTGCTCCTTTGTTTGGTTGTGCACCTCAACAAAGGCTACAGATGGTGATCCCGTGGCCTGAAGAGAACTATTAGGTTTTCTAGAAACAACTTTTCTAGGTCTTACCGAAGGTTGAGATTTTACTTTTTTAAGGATTTTATCTATAAAGGTCGATTAGCCAAGGGTCACCGGCCCCTTAGGTTTATCAGGTTTGGGTAGTGGTTTAAGATTGTTTTAAGGCTTTTTCTACTTAGTCATGCACACAAATCAAATGCTGATTTCTACCCAAAATAACAACAAATCTGCAGGAAAGCGGGCAGGGGAGCGGGGCTATTACATGCTCCGTATGCAGGTTCTTACCTTCTGCTTTTAAAACCCAATTCTCTCCTAGAAAGTACTTACACTACCCTCTCTTCAAAGGAAACAAATGACTACACTCTTCCTCAGCAACAACACCAAAATGTTGAGCAGTAAAAAGGGTCTTTTTAACGTCTATTTACCCTACATTACTTTATCAATCCAGGTACAATTTGTTATCTCAAGAGTATACTCAGTCTGAGGCAGTCACTTGTCAAGAGTAATGCTAGTAGTATAGTGCTTTTACAAAAGTAAATAAATGCTGGAAACAACCTCTAAATGTAATGGCAAGAAACTGAAATACTTTCTAACTAAATCATTTAGTTAAGAAGCTACAACAATCATCAGTCAAGGATGTAGTAATGATAACTCTTTCTTTTGTAAACTGATGCAAATGAAAAGAAATCAAAGAGAAGATCTCCAACTTGGGAACTAGATACCAACAGTCAATGTCCACAATAGTTTCAGATCGTTCTGTTCACATTAAAGCTAATACTGAAATGACAATTCAATTAATAGACAAAGGAACAATAACTAATCTATTGAAAAGATTGAACATCAAAGCTTAACTTACAGGAATGAATTAAGTAGCAATCGTAATCTAAAGGAATTGAGCAGCAATCTTTAGCTAGTAAATAAATTAAACAACAAACCAAGAATGGAATAGCAAGCTTAAGTAAGTTTACGAAATATTGAACAACAAACTAAATCAAATGTAAACACATAGAGAATCTAGAATGATGGAATTAGTAATCTGAATTTATCATAATAAATATTAACCATAGTTTTAAGGGCACAATAATGGCAGTTGCAATGGAACGGTAATCTGAAAGAACAAAAATCACAACTATAGGTAAACCATAGCTAAATGAACAACAATACCAATCCGTAAATGAACATCAATGTTACTTTGTAAACGAACAATAATGTTAATCTGTAAATGAACAGTAATGTTAATCTATAAATGAAAAGCAATGCGATATGATTTCAGAATGAACAACATAACATTTCAGTTGCAAATGATAATCTTACTATTCAAATACGAATTAAATATAACAGAGCAAGTAAATGAAATGTCAAGGAACAACAGATTACTGAATAAAATAAATACAAGAAATCAAACCACACATGAATCGTAAATGGGAAATAATGATACAGGAAGCAAGTGATCCACTAGGGCTAGGCCATTAGCCACCAGGGACGCACCGTTGCGGCTACTCCAAAATAAAAGTCAGAACAACAACAAAGTTTATGTATTAATCATGAAAGCAGAGTTACAATAATCGCTCTTTAAAGAGAGTCGATGATCAAAGTTCAGTTTGCAACAACAAATTCTATAAAACAGCAATAATCTACCCTTTGGGCTAGCAGCACTGTCCCTTTTTATAGTGGCCAGGTAGAAATACCAAAAATACATATATTCTCAAGGTAGTGATCCCTTAGGATCAAAGGATCTAGAGGGATTTGCCATATCCTTATTCTTTAATTATCTCTTCATCCTCTTGTGCTGATATGGCATTCCTTCTTCCTTTCCCTGCCCCATGCGCTCTGATCTCGATTGCCTGGTCTGGATGCGGTTCTGTGTCAAAGGGACAATAGTTGGTTTTGCCTTGTCTTTTCCTCTGAAATGAAGATCTTCCATTTTCTTCATTTTCTACATAGAAGAAGGTAATAATTAGTCATTTTACATTAATCACAAATATCTTTAAATTTATCATAATCCTTCATCATATGCCCATCTTAGAATATAGAGAAGTTATGAATTAAAGAAAAAGATAAAGGAATGAGTGGCAATTACATACCTTTTCTAATGGTCAACACATGGTAGGGTTTATTGACCTGAGGAGTGACTCTCGGTATTCCTTTGGCAGTGCCTGACACCACAGGATTTCCTTCAATACTTTGTCATTCATCTTGCTCCTTTTGGTTGGAGGCCTGGATCTCCAATTCTTCACAAGATGAAACTTTGTGGTATGCCATTTTTCTTGTGTGATATATATGATTTCAAATTCAAAATCAGTCGTTTGCCCCCCTCATGGCTCATTAATGCGACTTTGGCAGTTACACTTATGACTTAATTGCCTACTGCCACTCCTTGGTGTCTTAAATGGTCTATCTTGTCATGAATAGTACCTGTAACGGTCACTTTCCATTCCCTCCCTATGGTAGTGCAGCCCCTGGTGCGCAAGTGCATCCTGTGTAGTTGACCATCTGTACATAGCTTTTTTGCAGCATGTTTTATAGTCCCATGCCCTCTCTCAACTCCGTGGAGTGCTAGGACTAGGCCTTCTATAGATAGTCAGGTGGTCGCACCTGTCGTACGAGCCTTTCGCTTCCCTACTAGCCCAGGCTATGAACACCATTCACATTCCTTTAAGTCTAATGGCATCTCACAGTCTATGTTTTTGTGTGCCCTAGGGTGCAGACGCAACCATGCTAGCAGGATTGCGAGTTGTCTTAATATTGTAGGAGAGCGAGCCATGTCTGGTCTCATCACTAGCTCTTTCGTGTAGCCCATGTGGGTGAATTCTAATTATAGTTTATCAATTTCTTCATCTAGCCTCATACTTTTCTCTTAGAGTCTGGCCCCAAGTTCCGCTAACTCATGAAGTCTCATTTTCCCACACTGAACAACATCCCATAACTATCGAATCCCATCCCGCAGGTCTTCAGGTGTAGGTCCGGTCGTGGATAGAGGTCCCTTAGCACACCCTTCTCTAGGTATGGTCGTATTGGCCCAGTAGACCCTTACTACACGTAGATTCTATTGGTGCAATGGTTGCGCAACATATGGCCATACCCTTTGTTGTAAATGGATGACTACCCTATTCCAATGCGTATGTCCACCAATCTGTACACAGAACTGTCTTCTTCTTCTCGGATTCCACTATACATGCGATGCTTCGTCCAACGCACCATGTTGTTCTTGGGAAATAGTTAAGGTGCCATGATTGACGCACTGTCCCTCCCTGGTTGCATCGCTGGTTGTTGACCATGGCCTTACTTCAGTGGTTACGTGTCGCAATGATCTAATCATCATGTTACAATTGAGTGTGGTAACTTCCTGTAATCTATTCTACCATCTTTCCATCTCCTCATCAGTATTGGATGTGCATGAACTATCGCGTTCCCATGAGAATCTTCCATTTGCTGAGGGATTCACCCGATCCTAATCTTGTGCTATTATTTGGTATATGTAGTCCAATTCATCGTCATTGTCCTCATCGCGCACTGGCTCAGTGTAGCGCTCTCCTTCAGCTGGGTCTAGCGGGACAATTACTCGTAGTGACTTCTTTTTGAACGTCATTTTCTGCCTTTTCAAGTTGATGACCCCATTCATATCTGTGACCCAATCAATTCCTAGCAAAACAGTGTAGGGATTAGTGTCATCCATAATTTCTATTACCTCGAAGTCTGTCTGCATACTTACGCCTTCAAGGTCCATTGTCACCCCTTCAAAGTGGCCCATCGGTAGGATCTTTTGCCGATTGGCCATCCTTAGTTGAATAGGAGACCACTGCAGTGTGGGCCTACCCACACATTGCCACATTTGCTTAGGTAGCACATTCTCATCCAACCCTAGATCCAGAATGACTTGGTCCATCTTGTATTCACCGATTTAAGCTCTCATATGCATCTTCCATCCAATACATAGAGCATGTCTTCCCAGTTTCCGGACTACGCATGGCTCACCTGACCCTTCGCACTTAGTGATTAGCTCTTGCAGTCCCTTAATGGCTATACTGTCGTGCATCAGCTTCATACACATCTCTAAAAGGGTGGTAAGCATCGAGGGATCTATCCCCAGCTCAATTGGCTCCCTCCTACTTGGAGTAGATACTTCTGTGAAGCTCTTCGGAGATTCCTTAGGCATCTTCGTCCCTTGTTCCACTTCAAATTTGGGTTCACCTGCGGGGTATCGTGACCCTTCTCCTCTTCTGTAAATTCATTCCACACATCTCCTCTCGTGGGCGTGCCACTTCTCAATACTATATTTATGCTGAGATCTTCTTCACGTGCTTTCGATCTAATAATTTGGACATTTTGGGTTGGGGTGGGCAGTAATACTCCCTTTTCCCGCATCTGGGCAATTAAAATCAGGAAATCTACCATTTCATGGTTGAACTACTCATAATATGGGCAATATATCCTCGTTGGGTTAGTACAATCGCAAGCGTAATGTCCTAGCCCTTCGCAGTTATAACAGATCAGTTGTTCATGGCCTCGCCTAGGCCCCATTCCTCTCCCTTGGCCATGTCCTTGAAATCCCCCACATGGTCCTATAGCTGGGTCGAACCCTTGCACTTCAGTCTGCACTCAATAAGCCAGGGTCCTTTCCATCATTAAGTCGTAACTTTGACATGTTCGCTCATCGTGACTCACTGATCTACAAAAGTTGTAGTACAGTTGTTATGGGGTCTGGATATATTTCTACAACAGGTGGTAGTTATCCATTGTGTGATTTCCACCCACTTGACAAATCGCGCACCAGAGCGCAGGTGCCACACTTGGTCCTGCTTGCACCTCCAATTTTAGTGGCATCAGCCCCCCCCCCCCACCAGATAGTTCCCGAAGATGGGGCAATGGTCCTTGTTGTGTGCTTGACTTTTGCATTTAATGCATCCTACCTCTGTGCGCACCTCTGATCAGATTGCCCTTTCTTGCTTCAAGCTTTACATTTCTAAGCTTAAGGTTTGGAGTTACACGTGGATTTTCTAAATTCCCAAACCTGAATCCTATATTGGGGTTTCGTGTAATATCATCACAGTCTCTAATGCTTCAGCTTGGGTTGAGATATTTTGGTGTGATAGCGTCGTCCTTAGATGCAACATCAACAACGCCACAAACCATGCATAGTGTTGTGTATCTTTCAATGTCATGTTAGCCTCATGGATTGTGCTTTTTAATCTCTAATCCAAATCAAACTGGGTTTCACCTAATAGCATCACTATCTCTTTGAACCCAATGACCGATTGTGTCTCTAATTTTGGTTGACCAAATTCTTTGTCCAAGGTGTCCTGGATCACCGTTATTCTTGCATTTAGATGATCACTTGAATACTTTATATGCCACATCAATGCGCGGTCCTGCAACGCGCTAACCAGGGTAGCCTTCTTGATGTTCTCATCCATTATGCCTTGGGCTTCCTATACAACCCTTACCATGAACTAGAACTAACCTGGTTCCTCATTTCCTGCACCCTTAAATACCAACAATTTGACTGCGCTCACCATCCCAACCTTTGGTGGTGGCAGAGGTGGAGGTGGAGTGGGCGAAGATGGATTTGACATCGGAGAAATAGGTGATGGTGTAGATGGAGGTGGTATTAATGGAAAGCACTACTTAATTAACTAGACCGCGGTTCTTGGAGAGAAACTCGCGAGCTCCTCCTCGCTTTCCCATGAAATATAAATTAGTGGACTGTTCTCTAATCCCTCGGCTCCTTGGTAGCCTCTTCCACTCCCCGTTACGCCATACATCAATAAATGCACATAATCTATTTTTCACATAACAACATCTTAATCCAAGTGTTTAATCACTTAATATACTTACCTCGGGGTCCTTGGAAAAAGTGCCTTTCTGCTTCACTATAGATCACAGTTGTGTCTATCGCGAACTCAGTAATAAACCCTCCTATTTCCCAATACAACTAGTGATCTACTGCACATACGATTTTATCTTCAAATGCTTCTAGCATGTGCACCAATTCTAGGGTCCACACAATAGGTTGATCTAGTCTGCACCTTCCCACACTGTTGACTAACCTCGCAATCCACTCATACAACTCTATTGGGAATGTTACAAAGAATATTTCATGGATATCCATATATATGTAATGATCCAACCACCCTTCCTCGATATCCGTGGGTTTCTTCTTTCCTGAACCACGAACTAGTGAAGCTTCTGATCCAGCCAATCTTCAAGCTCTTTCTTTGTAGGAATCTAGTGTTCTGACATCAGATATCCCTTAGGCAGATCCCATTCCCGACAACTGAACCATTTGTTGGCTTATATGGGCCTGACCCTGGTTCGAAAGAGTTATTTAGCCAAACAAATCCCGTAGCTGCCGGCCCTTTCGGCAATAGCCCATGGAGCGCAGATTGAGGTCTCACCTGGGTAGTAGGGGAGGGTGCTGGAACTAGGTTTCTGCACCCTTGGGATGTCTTGATGTGGTCTGGAGATGTCGCACACCATTTTTGTGGCTTCGTGCCACTTTGCCCCATGTAGATCTGGACCCAGGAACCCCTTAATACTTAGTAATGCACAATTATAGATTTGATCTACCCTTTTATGGTCTTTAAGAAAACATTTAACAAAAATAACCAATTCGCGCACCCAGGAAAAACACAGAATTGCATAAACTTATAACATAAGCATACATGCATAGATCAAATAGTTATATAAATTAGCCAGATCTGTAATAATTCAGATTTTACACAGAATTTCAGATTCAACTTATCTTTATTCACTTATTTCACCAATACATCCATATTTTCCCTGTGCACTTAGCTGCAGAGGTCCATGCACACAACTGCGGACTCTACTAGGCTTCTACGAACATAGCGGTAGAGCCTATATCTACCTACCAACACTCTTGACTCGGACTTATAGACACTTCAAGACTTTTCTCCTCAAAAATCCATTACAATTCAGATCCAAAAGTACATCTCCAAAACTACTTTCTACCCATAGAGCCTCGCTCTATTTATACATTCCTATGGTTCGTGGAGCATGGACAAGTCGACTTACTTCCTATTATTCTATATTATTTCTTGGGTAGACAACCATTTGACTTGACTTATTCACAATTCCCGCTTCGCACACTTCACAAAGTATTTACCATACCTTTCCCCAAAATTTTGGACTTTGAGCCCCAAAAATGTTACGCGGGCCCTCTGCTACCCAACAAAAATGGTGTCTCCTTCCCATGGAAGCTCGAGAAAATGTGGTCTGAAACTCCCTCCACGAGGATTCTACTTGCTCTAGCCACACATTTCTTCCATTCCGCCAGTTGAGTAGCATCAGTCGGCTTGGGGACTTTTTGATCAATGAATTCCTTTAGACGGTTATCCTCTAATACTGCTTCCATGCAATCCTTCTAGTCTATATAATTCGATCTTCCATCAATGGCATACTTGAGTCTTAAACCACTGAATGCCATTGGTGAAATTGAGATGTGATAAGAACTAAATTTCTATATTTAGGAACCATAAACTTCAAACTTCTCCTTCATGTATATTGTTCTTTGCTTTGATTGCGTTTTCTCTGACACCATGTATAAATTCCCACTATAGATCAACAGATTATGCAATATACTAAAGCAAAATACAAGATCTACTTCTACAGCAAACTTGCAGAAGCTTAATCAAATTAAGAAAGATCATATAGAACACATATAACAGAGAATGAGAAATCAATCACACATGAACACAAAATAAATAATTGAGGGAAAGCCTTAGACTAAAACCCCAATCTTTGTATTATCATACAAGTGGAAATCTTATTCAAGTTACAAAAAGAATCAGCTCTCAAGCTATCATGCTCTCTCTGCAATCAGACAATACTGCTCATAGTTAGTCAAAGGCTCTCACAACCTTCTCCTCTGCCCTCCAAGCCTCCTATTTCCTTGCGCAATTTTTCCTGGGGTCCAGTGCTTCCACTTGTGTGAATTCCCACCTCACACAACTCATTGGGCTTAGAAATAACTGCACAAACCTAAAGGAGATGAATCCTTCTACATAGATGAGTTTCCTTTATAGGAAAAATCCATCTAACTGATAGTACATTGTCCCTCCTCTGATCTCAACTGGGTCTCTGTCTGAACTAACATGCATGAGTTATTTATGAGAGAATATTCAGTTATCTGAAGTGCAACAATTACATGCATGCAAGCATTAACAACTGAACTACATTAATTCAACAAATTGTTTGAATTAATCTAACTAGACTTGACTCAGTTAACTGAGCCAACTAATTACAACTCATCCTTATCTCTTTAACTAATGGATAAATTCCTCAATTAATGGATAACTATTGCATGTCTTCACAAAGACTTCATGTTTGATTTTCTCCAACTAATTAACTCAAGGTGAATTAATTAATTATTTTACAAGCAGTTGCTAAGATCAAATTCGAATTTTACTTCACTATTTTAGTTTAGGGACTGACTAAAATAGGAATCCATCCTGAACTACTAAAAATAGCAATGTTATTTTTAGCACTTCTATTTTTAGCATTTCTTGTTGCCATTTTCAGCAAGTTGGTGTAGGTGAACCAAAAAGAAGGAAAAATATTGTTTGTGTAATTTTTAAATGATGATGTTTGTGTGTGCAGGGCATTTTCATGAATCCAGTCGTGGTGGAACTCTTTGGTTTGAATCTCATTGAGGTAGCTTTACCAACCTTTGTTTTCTATTATTTTCTTCAAGATGAATTTATTTCAAGAAGATACAAATATATCAAGTTTTGATATTATGACCATTTTGGTTGTTTTGGAGTATTTTGAATATAAGAATTCAATATATATTAGTTTCTTTCATTTAAATATATACTTGAATGCTTCTCTTTGAAATGCTCTAGAACTAAAAAGAATGGTCATAATATCAAAACTTGAAACATATGTATCTTCTAGATTTAAAATAATATCATTTATTTTTCGTTTAGAGGCATGATATATGGAAGGTTGCTTTGTTGACTGGTATATTTGCTTCTGAGTATTGTTGAAAATTTCAATTTCATATCTTTGTGTGTATTAATGTATATGTATTCATATATATGTATCCAAAAAAGAACAATATTTGCATCAAAGTACATTTTTTTATTATCTTTTTTTAGTTATGGAGAATTTCATAGAGGAGCATTCAATGACAAAATAGTGAATCACATTCCATTTTTCAATCCATTCTTTCATCGTAAGGAAGAAATAAAATGTCTTGGTTTTGGCAATGTCTTCAAGGTTTTGTTCTCCAAATTTCACAAACAACTTCAGAAGAAGCCTTCCATAATTTCGTACTAGCAATTTGATCTAAATAATTTTTGGTTGTGTAAAAAAATTAAAATTTGTCTTTCTTCCAATTTGTTCTAATGTAGGAAGATGAACATATATTATCTATGGTTGCCCCAAATAATGGAGGACCTATAGACATTCAAAGAGAATAGTGAAATTCATCTATCTAATATAAAAGTTTCATTGGATTTTACATGTGATCAATCACTCAAATTGGTTTATTATTGTGCATATGTTGAATTCTTATGCTGGTAGATCTCCATAATAAAAAGGAAATTATAGTTGCTTTGTACAAACTAGTAGCTGATAAAAACCTCTAGGTTGAATGTAGGAAAAATGGTATGTAGAACATTCATCTCTATTCTTGGCCACAACATTGTAAAATATATTTTTCAAGAATCTCCCAATGTAGAATGAGACGCCCGAAATGGTGGAGCGAAAAATTACCAAAATGAAAATACAAATTTTGAATCAAATAGTGGTTCATTCAAGGATTCCCTCGACACATCTCTTTGGGTCACATTAGATGAATATAGGCCTTCTCACTCTAGTTCACTTAATAACTGCTTTGATCTTGATAAAATTCTCAAAAATGAAGAGAAAATGGGAGGTAATTTGAAACACATTAGGATGATCTTAGACAAGACTTAAGAAAAATCAATCTAAATTATAAAAGAAAAATGATGTGAATTCATAGGAAAAACAAAGTATAGATCACAGTAGTTGCTTTTGGAGAACCCCTTGCTAGTATACAAGTTATTATCATCCAAGGGATTATGAATGCAATTCATTCCACTAGTAACTTTTCATCTTCTAGATTCATTTTAACTACTACATTAACAGTTTTAGAAACAATTTATATGCTTCATTCTATTGGAATCAAAGTGTCTATATTTGATGATCTAATTTGCAGTAGTGGGAGTCAAATTTTATATACAAATGGTGACAATTCATATTCACCCACATATCCATATCCAGACTATGATTCTCATATTGATTGACATTGGAGTGTAGAAGGACTGAGGAAAAGCATGAAAAAATTGAGAGGTCCAGAGAATTATCGGTTCCTAGTGGAAGTTCTTGAAGCATCTAACTTCCTTTTGTTGGCCTATCAAGTCAAGAACATATCCACTGTAAGTTTCAATTCTAGATGTCATTTTCAGTAACTGGTGCATGTTCCATGAGTGGGATTTAGCATCCTGAAAATCCAAAAACAAATTGGTTGTTGATTTAGGCACTTCTTTACTGATTCCAATTTGATGAAATTAATATCCAATTGTAAACAATTAGAATGGATTACATGAACCAACTTTATTTATGCTAGATATTATGGATCCATGAAAAGTATTAGTAGGATAAAAACATGATTTAGGGCTATAATTGAATGGTATCTACTCTTGTTAGCTTGTTAACATTTTACTTGGGTACTATTTTTCTAGGCTCCCAAAGTAGATGAGATGATGTGGAAACTAAGAATGAGAGCTTTGATATGCCATGTGGTTTACACTAAAAAATGTTCCTGGCTACGCGTGCTCCCTCTTCATGCCTCAAAATCTCAAGCTTTAAGGTGATAAAATTGAAGACAACTCTTTTGAATTTGAATTTAATTTGATGATTCTAATATTTTGGCCAATGCATGTAGTAGTTCTAACAAAAATGGTGCCCATGCAATAAATTCTTGTTGAGAAAGATATCTATACTAAAAATTAGATTTGGTGCCTATAGGTATTTTTATGCTCGATGGGGCTTGGATATAGCTAATATGTATGTATTTCTAGGGGGAAAAGGAGATACAGACTGAAGAGTCGATTGGAGGAATGCATACAACATTGATATTGAAAGGGATTGTCATTGATGGATGTGAAAAGATGCCGAGGAGTCCTACCAATTATGGAAGCAATGATGATTTTCTTTGGAAAGTCCAAATATATTTTCAGTTACTATAAATGATGATAGATAGGAATTCAAAAACCAACAAATAATTTCATCTCTACATTGGTTTGAGGGATAACTCTGCATCCTATTGTTTGCTTTCCTTTGTGACCCTTTTCCCCATAAGATCACTACAACAACAACAAGAATTCTCTGTTCATTTCTCTGCTCATTCCTCAAGTGTCAATTTCTGCACCAACCCTAGTATCTACTATAAACCTAAGTCATATGGTTTAGGTTCAGGTTCAGGTTTGGCAATGATTGGGTTTGGTTCAAATTCTATTTTTTATGAGGTTTCCTTTATACATTTTTAAGATATATATATATAATATATATATATTATATATATATTATATATATATATATATATATTATATATATATATATATATAGATATATATTATATTATATATATATATATATATATATCTATATTATATATATATATATATATAATATTATATATATATATATATTAATATATATATATATATATATATATATATATATATTATATATATATATATAATATAGATATATAGCTCATTAGATATAGATATATATACATAAATATGGTATGATGGAAATATTTAGACTATGAGATTTAACTATAACATGACGTTAAGCTCTTTAGCCATAGACTCAATCAATGGTGAAGTTTGGTGAACCATGTGACATATCAAAAAATTCTTTCAGAACAGAGCATCAATATAATTCAGGGATAGGAAAAATTCCTCCCTAGATCAAGCATCAACTGTCATTACTTACATGCATGGTTTTCCTCCAAATCACATTCCTGATTACAAACAATAAGTTGGAAGATTTCATACAACATAAATATGAATATTTAAATTTACAAACTAATCAACGTCTACACGAACCATGTATATTTTTTGTGATTATGGGTGTGATCTAACCACTTCAACATATGCATGGGCCCTCTTATTGATCTCAATCCAACTGCACCCTAGAATTTATTTTAACCCCATATAGTTTAATATTGTTCTCACTTTTACTACATCAACCCATCTTCTAGCTACAACAGAGAGTTTTCATACCAATACATAGTTTCCTACATTATTGGAGCCTTACTGAAAACTCAATTTTGATGCCCAATCTCCTAGCTCCACATTGCAATGAATGTTGTAGGCACTAAGTGAGGCATTCCATATGGTAGAATTATGTTCTATTAGCATAACCCTTATAAAATTTTGATTATCATAAATATGAATAGAACAACCAAGAATGATAACCATGCATGCATATGGTTCCATCTTGTGGGTAATGCCATAATTTTGACTGAAGCAATGAAATCATTTCCAACTCAATTCCACTAAGCCGACATGACTACATGCATACAAAAGGCAAGTAAAAGTGATATGATATGTTTTATCTCCCATATGTTTCATTTGGTGGAAACAACAAAGGAATCCTCACCACAACCATTATTCCATACCCATCAATCATCGTGTTCCATGAAACCAAATATTATTCATACATATTGTCAAACATAGAGTGAGCTATATGTATGCTTCCACACTTGCAATATATGGATATCCCAGTAATTTCTAGAGAAACATCCAACTCAATTCCATTTTTGACAATAAAATCATGATTAGACTTATCATGTTGAAGGGTTTCATATTTGTCAATTCAAAAATGATTAAAAAATGGCAATGCCTCACTATCATGTCCATTCTACATGTATGTTGAGATCATGTTGCTCATTGAGATAATATCTCTTTAGGAATTTTGTTAAAGAATTGGTGTGCATTTTCATAATTTGCACACTTTGCATACATTTCTAGAATAAAGACATCAAACTCAAATCCAATTTTGACAAAATGGGCTTAGATCTTATCCCCTTCTCTTAGAACAGATAAGTTGACACATGCCTAAAGAGTATAGGAAAAAACTATTATATTTGGTAGCACACACACTCCATACATTTGGTAATATGGAAACATCACATCCTCATAAAGACCACTTGCGACATTCCCTTTAATTGTTTCATTCCATAAGAAAACATTTCTAATACTAATGTTTTCAAAAAAGCTAAGTGCATTATCCATGCTATTGCACATGTCATACATAATCACAAGCTTGGGGATAATGTTTTGATCGAGTTTAATCCTAATCATATAGCCATAAATCCATTAATCATCTTGCAAAACCCCTAAGTGTGCACACAATGGAAACATGCTAACCATGAAAACAACATCATCGCTCACTGTTTCCAGCCTCGAGGCCTTGTTGATATCTTCACTATGAGCATAAGCAAGAAACATGGTACCCCATGAGATGACATCTCGTTCATGCCATTGCTCACACAATTGACGTGAAAATTCCAAATTCCCATATTTGGCATACATTATAATAAGTGAATTACCCATTGATGTATTTGACTCAACCATGTTTGAACACATGGGTGTGAATCTTCTTCCTCGCTATAAGAATATGGAGCTTACTAAATGTCTTGAATACAAAGAGAAATGTAAAATTTTCTAGCTATCTTCCTGCAATGCATTCGGAAATAGAATGTGAGAGATGCCTTATATAAACCACTTGAGATGTAGACTTTGACCATCACATTCCATAAGAACATATATGGTTTATACATTTTATGAAACAATAGGCATGCATTCTCCATACTACTGAAGGTATCATAATTTCTTACAAAATTGGTATCGAAATTGATATTCAACTAGTTATATCCATGTCTGTGCATGTGGTCATGGACTTGATTTGCTTCGTTTTTGTCTCTACATGCTTGCTACAGAGAATTATATGGATTACATCCTCATATATAGCTCGTTGGCCCAAGTCCTATTTTAATAATCCATTTCCAACTCTCAACATATAATGATATGCATCCTTCGTTGCTCCATGTTTTCATGCTATTTAATTGAATGAACCATTACTCAACTTCACATAGATGGTTTCTATCATGCATATGCATAATTATAAACTAAGGCAAAAAAAAACTACATCAAGGGTAATATTTTGTATTCATGGTGGTTTAGTATTTCATGTTTGAATCAATACATATTGACTTTTTATTTTGTTTTTTTATACAGTTCATTTGGACACATACTGGCTACTATCACTTAACTGAAGAAAATGTGTTTGAATTTCTCACTTTTTTGGGGGAAATGGCATTGACATTGTTGATGTTGATGTATATGTCGTATAAATTCTTTATTATCTAATTTAGTTTATATTCCAGTGTTCATCATCTTTCATGTCTTATACTTTGCATTATATCTTCTTTCATTTTTAGAAGAGGAACTCAGTATCGATGGTAAAAAGCAGGAATTGAAGAAAGAAGAGAACAATAAAACTGGAGCAACAAATGAAGAAAGAGAGAGAGAAGAAAATTATTATAGTGATACCCTTAAAGCCAATATCCCACATGAGACATAGACAGACAGATTGGTGGTCAAGTCTTTAGAGTTGGTGAATTCACCTTCAATACCTTGGCAACACAATTCTAATGCTTTGAAGTGATGAAACAATATTTTATGTGTAAATTGTAGTCCAACCAATATTAAGTTGGAAACCCATATTATAATACTTTGACATTTCATATAATATAATTTATGTGGTTGAAATTATTTATAGTTGTACTTGATATTATTTAGTATTGTAATTAACATATGTAACTTTGCGTTTTCATATTTGATGAACATGCACATTGTATAATGACAATTTTTTTAATTTAGTCATAAAATTATACTATTTAATTTATGTTGATTAATCGTGAACATATAAAATCAATCTAAAACTAATAAATTAGTATTTTATGTTGATTCATGATAAATACAATAAAATGAATATACAACAACTAAATTGGTTGTTTATAATGATTACTAATAAAAGTAAATGAAATGAATATAAACTACTAAATTAGTCACTTATATAATGAATATGAAACTACCAAAAAAAGGTAAATGAATTTGTAAATGATAAATTTGGGAGTACAGATGATGACAAAATTTTGCATATATATGACTATTAGTAGCTAATTTACAATATCTTATAACATGAACAAAATTTAGTCATATTTCTTTGGTCAATAATTAGTTTCAAATTATGACTAAAATTTGCATGTATATGACTATTAATAGCTAATTTACAGTATCTTATAACGTAACCAACATTTTGGTCATATTTTTTTGGTAATTAATTGGTTTTCTCAGGTGATCATGTAGTATTATATTTTGCTGTGTATTTGGTCATTAATTGTGGAAATTAATGACTAATTCAATGACCAATTTTAAAATTAAATTTTGACCAAATTTACAACTAAATGTACTACTAAACAATAAAATTGAGACAACCAATTAATGAGTAAGCTAAACATGAAAAGTTGTCTGCGGTATAAGATACTGTAAATTCGTCACTATTGGTCGCCGACTGAAAAGTGGTCATTTATATGAAAATTTTAGTATTTTTTTAGTAACTAATTTTCCATTTTGTACCAGTGAAAAGAATTTTGAAGATTAATAAGAAGAAGCAAGTAGAGTAGTAGTACGATGGTTTTTCTCCCTTTGAGGGTTTCCACCTAAAATCATGGTGTTATTGTGTGTTGTTTCTCATGTTGTATTTTGAAGTTGAATACATGTTAGATTTGTTGTTCTTGTATTATGCTACATGTTGTTTAAGTGTTAATCGTTTTGGAAAAAAAATGCTTATATTGTTTAAATCAGAATTATTTTGATTCCTCCCCCCTCCCCGTCCGCCCTCCCCTCCTCGTCTCAATATAACTAAGTTTCCAACATGTTATATGGCTGCGTGGAACCTTTGAGGTCTACATCTAGTTGGTATATTTTATCATATAAGAATTTTAATGTTTATTTAAACTCCACTATATTAATTATGTATTTTTGTGTCATTATGTGATTATTTTCCTTTGTATGAGAGTAGTGCATCATGGAATGAATTAGACATACATAACAAATTTTACATGAAATAAAATTAAATGAAAAAATCACAAAAATCAAGTTACAGGGGTATTGATATTCCCTAGCAAGTGGTTGGGAGCATTGCAGGGGATATTTGTTGGCATTGTTGTAACAAGTGGAAAAGGAATAACATGAGTAGGAAGGTATGCTTGGGATCCTTGATATGTTGATTAAATATTAAGTACTTGATGGCAATGAAATAATAAAGGAGAAACAGTAAGAGAACATAGATATGGTATTGGAGAGTGAATGTTGATGCTTGCATGTATGATGTTGATTTATGCATTGTGTGTACACTGTGTTTAAGGCTTATTGTACATTGTAGGTGTTGTTAATGTTGTGATGTATGCTTATGATGATGATTGCATATTGTTATGCTTGCTTGACAAAATTTTTTATGTTGTTGTTGCATTGGTTTGTTATGGAAAAGGAGTAGCAAGAAGTGTGGTCACCATATGTGTGTGAGAAAGTGATGTTGACAGAGATATGTTGTTTCTTTATAGCAAGCTAAAGGAGAAGTAAATTATAATAAAATAATTAATGTATGCATAATTGAACACGTAGTGTTGATTCCATGCTTGTGTTTATGCGACTGTTGTTATGATTTGGAGGTGAAGGAGAACAACTTGTTAGAGCTTGCTTTCATATCTTGTTATTGCATGTTCATAATATTGCACATATTGCTATGGAAAAGGAGCATCAAAGTAGGATGCGAAAGGGTGTCATTGATGGCAAGGTTTTCTTGGAGCTCTTATGTTACATATTCTTGTTGGTTACATACGGTTGTTGATTGTTGATGACAAAATTTTGTAAATATTATTATGTTGCAGAGATTTTTGTGATGCAAGGAAAAGGAAAAGGCATGAAGAATGTTGTTATGCTTCTGATGTTGTGATGTGTTATAACGTTTTATGTATTTCTAATGCATGTTGAAAAGTATATGGTTCCTATGATTTTTAGTTTAAACATTATAAGTGGGTGAAAATAATATCTGGTTGAGCAATTATTTTATTTTAATATTCAAAATCTCAAAAAGTGTGAAATGAATGAGTGGAATGTTGGAAACAATGTTTAATACTAAGATGGG
>APFE031060699.1:0-27164 GCA_000404065.3 Pinus taeda | reverse complement strand
AAGTTCCTCTATCATAGGGATGCATGAACCATCTGGAGGCGCTCAATACACGTCAAACAATCTTCTAGAATGCCCTAGAAGTGACCACAAGTAACTTTTTTAAGATGAAACTAGCGCCTTTTGACCTTTACAGGAGTACGCACCCATCCCTTGACTTACAGAGTGTACAAGTACACATGTACAATGAGCTTGGGATGCATACACATAGGCAAGGTAGAGAGAACCTGCGTACCCAGAGATAAACATGATTTTTAATGACTTTCTCTCTTTCTTGAAGTTTGACATGGAGAGCAGAGGTATTAGGCTTGACAAGGAGGATAATATGATTATTAATGGAGCCATATTAACTGCAGATAGTCATGGTGACAAATTTTAGTGTAACAACCATATTTTTGGCACCATTGTTGGGGAAGCGTCAGAGTATTTGTGATTATTGCTTTTCTTCTATTTTCTATTGCAACATTTTGCTAAGTAGTTTATTTCAGAAAGAGTAGAGTAGTTTCATTTCAATTTGCAATTTCAATTCTGCAAACGTAGATTAGCATTTCAATTCTACAATTTTAATTCTGCAAGCATAGATTAACATTTCAATTTTGCAATTTCAATTCTGCAAGCGTAGATTAGCATTTCAATTCTACAATTTCAATTATGCAAGCGTAGATTAGCATTTCAATTCTGCAAGTGTAGATAAGCATTTCAATTCTGCAATTTCATTTCAACAAAATAGATTAGTCTTTTCTTACTTTCATTTCAATTCTGCCATTTCATTTTAGCAACATAGATTAGTCATTTCCTACTTTCATTTCAATTATGCAATTTTCATTTCAGCAAGGTTTATTTTAGTTAGTTGCAATTTGTTGTTCAATCAATTTCAGTTTTGCAAGTATAAGTAGAGAAAAACACAAAAAAACCAAAAATATTTCATTTCATGCTTTGTATGAGTAGAGATAATTCAGAAAAACATTTGCGCAACACCCCCACTGCTTCACACAGCCAACCTTCTCTCTTCTCCGATGCCTATGATTAAGAAGAATCCTTAGGTGGATAGCAAGACATATTTGAAGATCCTCTGGGGGAGAAGAAGAAGAAAACGTTCCTCTAGAGCAAATGGCTGAAAAAAGAAATGTTGGGAACAATGCCTTTTCTTCCAACCCAATTCTTAGAGGTGAATGTGAAAATTTGATGGAAGATTTCAAGAGCGAGGTGAGGTAGATGCTTGCCATGCAAATGGATACCTTGCGGATCCAAAGGAAGCAAGAGGAAACCGAGAGGGCTTTGGCCATATTTTATCCCAGGTGCACTAGAAATCATCCTAGGAATGAATTTCCATTGCACTTCATAGAAGTGTGTTTTGTCTATGAAAGAGGGCATCCTACGAACCAGTGCCCTTCCTTGCCCGGAATCAAAGTTGCATATCAGAGGGCCAAAGGAGCCACTTAACCACTCTATTTCATGAACCAAAGTAGGCCACATGGACCCAGATGTTACCAGTAGGGAATGCAAGGGACATCCCAGACCTATTACAACCCCTATCAAGCCACTTCCATGCCTTCTTGGGGTCCCCCTGCTCATCCTTTCTGGTCCACACCCCCTCTTTGGTTGTATCCATCTCAATATCATGCTCAATTAGCTACTCATCCATTTTACCCCTATGCTCAGCCACAGCCTTAGTGGAATGTACCTCATCAGGGGTGGAGGCCCCAGTATAACTCTCCTCCCACTCCTTTGCCTCCACCACCTGTTCAACTGCAACCATCGTCCCCTGCTCCACCAAGGCAGCCCCAAATGCCTGTTTAACCGAACCCGAACCCAAATAATAGGCAGGCTTAACAAGTATATAGTGGGAAACCACTTGCCCAACCACAACCCCATCCACATCCATCTCAAATATACACCCCCACTCAACCTCCCGTTTCGCCATTTCAAAACCTGCACATTGGAGTAGCTCAACCCATTTACAATGCTGAGGCACAACATGTCCAAACAACTCCTCTTGAGCTCAATGATATTCACCATAGCTCAGGAAGAGTATTCCAAGAAAGACTATATTGATATCATTGAAGGACCACATCCAGAAGAAGAAGATGCAAAAGAGAAGATCAAAGAACCATGGGTTGCACTTGATAAAGAAAAGACAACAGAATTAGAGATCGATAGAGCTCCCTCATGGTTACCATCAAATATTCCATGTATTCAAGAGAAAAATCAACAAAAGGAGGAAGATATGAAGGTCATGGGAGAAGAAGACATGAAGCATGATCCAGATCAACAAAAGGACCAAGGACATCACAGCTATATTGAGATATGGTTCCAGACGGTCACTAAGTTGCAGTAGTATTCTCTTCTTAAACTATGCTTGATCCCTTCAAAGTCAAATCATTTGGTCTATGAAATATTGATACCTGTCAACACATGCATTTCAAGCCTCCACATCATTTTGTCTATCATCTCCATGTGCACATGGCTCCATTGGAGTATTTTTATACTTGAAAATGATTTTTTTTTTCAAGTAGGGTGGGGTAAGAAAAAAAAAAATAAGAGAAAAAGAAAAAAATGAAAAATAAGAGAAAAATAAAAATCTAAGGTGAAAACCTCCTCGGAGGCGCCTCAAATTGGCTCATTGATTGAAAACCTCCATGAGGCAGTCAATGGGTTAGAAAGAAGAGAAAAGAAATAAGGAATAAGATCCCTGGGTGAAAGCCTCCCTTGGAGGCACCTAGCGCAGAGAATTAGGGTGAAGATCTCATTGAGGCGCCCTAGTTGTTTTCAAAAAAAAGAGAAAAAAGAAAAAAGAAAAATGAATTTTTAGTTGTATTTCAGGTCTGCAAGAGAACTTCAGGAAGCAACAGCAGGTGTCAAGAAAGCTCTGTAATCAATAACAACACCTATCCTACCTTCCCCCTCCCTTCTCCATCATTTTTGAATTTCCTTCCACCTCACTGTGCTATTTTTCTGAAAACTGTGTTTTCTATAGGAGGATCCTGTAGAAATTATAGAAAGCTAGAAATGGTCTTCAAAAGCAGTTTGATGAACAGGGAAGCTTCATAAAGGGTTCATAAATCCTCCTGTAGTCTTCAAACCCCTCTTCCATCATTTCCATGCCTGCATCACACCCCAAGCTCATTTTTCTTACTGTCCAAAAAAAAATGCAGAATGCTCTGATACAAAATACATAGAGCAGAAATTTGTTTTTTTCTCTAATTTGAAAACCATGCATCCATTTAAAAAACTATTTCATGGGGAGTTGTATAGGGATGATGGAAACATGCCCAAGCAATTTCAGCCAATTCCACTACACGGTTTCCAAGAAATTGACCTCTGTCACCTTCATCCATTTTCAGTTTTTCTCGAAATTTGTGCATCCATTGACTACAATTTTGCTATGGAAGGTGCACAATGATGATATAAACATGCTCAGAAAGTTTCATGTCAATCCAGTCTATCATTTGGGAGCTATGGACAAAACAAGTCACTGTCCTACAAAAATCCAGCATTAGCAGCATGAGGGTGCAAATCTGAAGGTTGGAACAGACACCTGCAGCTTAGATCCAGCCAGAGGATACTTGCACAAGAGAAATAGCCACACATCAGGCAACAAAAAGCATATAACAAAAGGGATACAGGCATGCAACAATTGAATATGAGCATGCAACAACAAAAGAACCAAGTGGCACACACAATTCGACTTATAGGTAAGTGTCTAAACCAGTTCATCTATTTGCATCTGTATGATTTGAAACTTCATGAACGATGAAATGGTTGGATTAACCTAGAAAGCTAGCCAGATAACTGGATACCCTTAGCTGGTTCAATTTCACTCATTCGGAGATCACATAGCACACGTGTATAGTCAACTCATTTGAAATTTGAAAAACAGGTAGTGGCAGATGTTTTGAATTCCAGCGCAACTGATGTCAAGTGATTAACAAGCAGAAAACATGAAGTTTCATAATAGCACTGTAGTGGTGGCCAACGGTCTGCCTGGGGCCAACGTACACTTGGCTAGCTCACCCTCTATCAATGGAAGTCTCCATAAACAGCTGTAAGAACTCATCTTTGGAATACTCTCACCAAATTTGTTTCCATTTTATCATCATCCCCACTGCTGCAACAAGCTCTATACCCCCTCCATGGTAGTGAACAGTCGTTCTCTGCCATTTTTCAAAACCCTTTACTTATCGGGTTCTACAGGAATGAAAAACACAGTCTACAGGAGTCGGAATATTTCTATAGGAAGATTTCTACATGAAGGGTAGAGAACAACTCTGTAGAAAGAAAACCCAAGATTTTTGTCAAAATTCGAGCTGGAAACGAGGTAGGCTCGGGAAAAATTCTCTATGCATGATTTGTTTGAATAAGGTGGTGAATTCAACAAGACATTATATTGAAAAAGAGAGTAAAAGTCTGCCTGCATATTTTCCCTAAGTCTACACAGTTTCTATTTTCTTCTCTCCATCTGAAATCTCCTCAGCCTTTCTCAAATTCTCCAGTAAGGAAGATACATGCAACAGTAGAGGCCAGCATGTGTGTGTGGAAAAAAAATGAATTTGAATATCTATCTACTCGCTGAAAAGAACCTGTGTCCTTATCCTCTGTTCTGTCAAAAAAATTTCTTTTCAAAAATAGAAAGTCAAATTCAGGATAGCAACAGTTTAAAACAGAGGAATTATTGCAATTTGATGTTGTAAGGAGAAGCACAAGGGAAATCCACTATTTGGTTTCAGGAAAAGACAAAATTCAACTATCCTCCATTTTAGTTTTTCTTGCTTTTCTCACCTAAGCATTTTGTTTAAAAAGAAAAAAACACTCAACACCACATGGAGGACAAGCTAAAGGAACTAAGAGGAGAGTTGGCCATGGTAAGGCATATAGAGAGTAGTAAAAGAGGCCAGCTATAGGAAGAAAATGAACTGCTAAAAAAGTAATTACAACAGCAGGAAATTCATAAGGGAGATAGGTTGTCCATCTTGGGAGGGCAGCAACAGCAAGAAGGTCCCCTAACAGACAATAAATCAACAAAGAAACATTAGCAAGAGGGAGACCCACAAGCTAATGTTGAAATGCTAATGAAATTGCTGCAAGAAAAAGAGTCTCATGCAGCAGATGAAGTGCAGATTTTAAAACAAAAGTTACAGGAAAAAGAAGCCCAAATGGCTTGCATGGCCAGCTGGGCAATAGAAGCCTTGCAATGTAGAATCAGACCAGTAGTGAAGAGGAGGAGCAAAACAAAGAACTTGAGAAGAATAGTAATGAGGAAGCACCAGACATTCAAACATAAGGAAAAAAGAAAAGAGAAAAAGGTAGGCCTCCATGTATTTCAAGGCCAGGAAAAGCACAAGAATTCAAATAAGGAGAATAGGAGGAGCAGTGGAAAGACACGGACAAGAAGGCATAATTTTATGGCACATGAGTAGACCACATTAGAAGCTTGGGGTGATAGGGAGGCTACCAAGGCCATCAAAGATGAAGAGGTAGATTAGTTGCTCAGAGGATGAGCAACACCTTCAGTAGGGGAGTGATGATGAGCCCCAAAAATGGGTAATTATATAGGCTCATTTTGCTTTTTAATTCGACTTAATCCACCATTCTCATTAGTTTATTGCATGCTTTTTATTATATTTATGCTAATAGGGTGAATTGGGTTAGTCATTATGCCAAGAATTCTAATGTGTACTTTATGTAGGTTTTTGGTCAATTTTGAGATAAAATCAAAGGTTTAATGAGCATTTGGCAGCCAAATTCGTGGAAGAATAAGGGAGAGGATTTGTAGGAGGGTGTCCCCTTCATTTATGAGCCCTTACCTCGAATTCTCCATAACAAACTAGGAGCACAAAGCCAAGGGGCAGTCAAGAAAGTCAAGTAGGACCGTTGTTATCTTCAGTTCCAGGAAGCCGAGTTCCTTTATTTTAGGAGGACTGTTGGAGGTCCCCATTTGTATAAATAAGAAGGCTTAGGGCCTTAGTTTTGTCAGTCAAATTTTAGTTAGATGTTAGCTAATGAACATTTTATTTTCGCACTTTAGTGCAGCCCTGTATCAACACATTTTCGAGCTCTTCTGGCAGACAATTTTTGTGATGTAAAAAATATTTTTTGATTAATGAAGATGAATCCCACTTTGCACTAGCTTTGAGCTTTCTTAGAAGGCTGTAGCTCTTGGGGTTGGGCCTAACCCAAGTTCCAGTACCTCCTTTGTGTACTTTTATGCATTTTCTTTCATTCATAGAATAGTTTATGTTATTTAGGTTAAAATATTGCTTTGTTACTTAGGTTGATTTTGATGATTAAGATAGTTTTTCGTGCTTCAGGTTGATTTGACAGTTTGATAATAGAAAAGATTGGAAAAAAGGCCAACAAGAAGTCCTTGATCTCATCTCTCCCTCCTTGAGATCATGAGCTGAGGCCAAGGCATACTTGCTGCCAAAAAACCTTGTTTTTGCCTTCCAATGCAATTGCTAGTGTTAGATTTTAAGTTGGAAAAGTTGATATCAGTTGTGTTTTCATGTTTAGATCTATTCTTGTTCAGTTTCCATAGTTCTCTTACATGATTTTCTATCTATAAACTTATGTTCATCATATTTCTGGTTTTTAAGGGCAGATTAGGTCAAAATAGATAGATCTTTAGTTTTTCAGTCTTTGTTTGATCAGTTTTGGAAAATAGTGTGAAGAGCACCTGTAATACATTCCTACCTACCCTTCCTCCATCATACAACCTGTTCCAGCCCCTAATTCCAGATTTCGCCCCTTCATTTGCCACACTTTCCCAATTTTCCCTAATTTCTACATTTTTGTGCAACATTGCTCTTTCCATCCTTGAACAAATCCAACCAACTTCATCACTCCTTAGCTTCATTTACCAGGTCCTAGATGTCTTAACATCCTTATCCATCCTTCATTTCCACCTTCCCACCGTTTTTCCACCATCAACCCTCTAAAATGCACTTTCGGTCTATTCCCCTAGAACTTCCTGTAGAACCCCTGCAGACTTCCTGTAGAAGTTCACGCGAGCAGTTTTTTCGAGATCTGATCACTGTGGAATTCTCTAGAAGGGTGCTAGGGATCCTTTAGGCCCTCTTCTCACCTCCCAACCTCCTACAAGTGCTTACTCCATTTCCTTTCGCCAATAAACCTCTGCACAATAAAAAATAGTTAAAGCACATGCATAATAATTCTGCAAAATTACTCAAAAATACAAAAAGATGCTTTTGCATATTTTCCTTCAGATGTAGCTTAGTCACATGCATTTTACCTTTCCAAAAGTCAATGGAATCCATTTCAACATCTTTCATCTCTTTTCTTGCACTAGTAGGATTAGTCGGTAAAACTAGGGTTTGCTAGGGTTTAGATTTCCTTTCAGCTTTCAGCTTCTTTCTGCAAGTAGACTAGCCTCGCTTGAGTTAGCTTTCATTCATCACAGTTAAAAGCTTCTTCTAAGAGCTCATAGAAGTTGGCTTAAGCTCCTAGTGAATTTGTGCCAGCTGATCAAGTGACAGTCTGCAGTAAGAGCTAGTACTTGTGCATATAGCATCGACGCTTCCAAGTTCGTTACGAACTACCGGGTTGATAAAAGTAAAGAAGGGAGTCCCAAGAGTTGCAGAATCATTGCTACAATATTGGAGCCCACCATCTTTTTGGCACCGTTGCCGAGGAAGCGTCAGAGTATTTGTGATTACTGTTTTTCTTCTATTTTTTACTACAACATTCTGCTAAGTAGTTTATTTCAGCAAGAGTAGAGTAGTTGTTTCATTTCAATTCCACAATTTCAATTCTGCAAGTGTAGATTAGCATTTCAATTCTACAATTTCAATTCTTCTAGTGTAGATTAGCATTTCAATTCTGCAATTTCAGTTCTGCAAGCGTAGATAATCATTTCAATTCTGCAAGTGTAGATTAACATTTCAATTCTGCAATTTCATTTAAGCAAAATAGATTAGCCATTTCCTGCTTTCATTTCAATTCTGCCATTTTATTTCAGCAACATAGATTAGTCATTTCCTGATTTCATTTCCATTCTGCAATTTTCATTCCAGCAAGGTTTATTTTAGTTAGTTGAAATTTGTTGTTTAATCAATTTCAGTTTTGTAGGTACAAGTAGAGAAAAATACAAAAAAAATAAAAAAGATTTCCTTTCATGCCTTGTAGGAGTAGAGATAATTCAAAAAAATGTTTGCACAACACCCCCATTGCTTCACACAACCAACCTTCTCTCTTCTTTGATGACTGTGATTAAGAAGAACCCTTAGGTGGACAACAAGACATATTTGAAGAACTTCTAGGGGAGAAGAAGAAAACATTCCTCTGGAGCAAATGGCTGAAAACATAGATGTTGGGAGTAGTACCTTTTCTTCCAACTCAACCCTTAGAGGTGAATGTGAAAATCTGATGGAAGATTTCAAGAGTGAGGTGAGGTAGATTCTTGCCATGCAAATGGATACCTTGCGGATCCAAAGGAAGCAAGAGGAAGCCGAGAGGGCTTTGGCCATCTTTTGTCCTAGGTGTACTAGAAAACATCCTAGGAACGAATGTCCATTGCACTCCATAGAAGTGTGTTTTGTTTGTGAAAGAGATCATCCTATGAACTAGTGTCCTTCCTTGTCCGGAATCAAAGCTGCATATCAGAGGACCAAAGGAGCCACTAAACCACTCTATTTCATGAACCAAAGGAGGCTACATGGACCCAGACCTTATCAACAGGGAATGCAAGGGACACCCTAGACCTATTACAACCCCTATCAAGCCACTTCCATGCCTTCTTGGGGTCCCCCTGCTCATCCTTCCTGGTCCACACCCCCTCCTTGGTCGTATCCATCTTAGTATCATGCTCAACCAACTACTCATCCATTGCACCCCTATGCTCAGCCACAACCTCAGTGGAATGCACCTCATCAGGGGTGGAGGCCCCAACACAACTCTCCTCCTGCTCCTTTGCCTCCACCACCTGCTCAACTACAACCATCGCCTCCTGCTCCAGCAAGGCAGCCACAAATACCTGCTCAACCGAACCCGAACCCTAATAATAGGTAGGCTCAACAAGTATATAGTGGGAAACCACCTGCCCAACCACAACCCCATCCACATCCATCTCAAATATACATCCCCACTCAACTTCCCATCTCACCATTTCCAAACCCGCACATTGGAGTAGCTCAACCCAGTTACAATGCTGAGGCACAACATGTCCAAACAACTCCTCTTGAGCTCAATGATATTCACCATAGCTCAGGAAGAGTATTGCAAGAAAGAGATTATATTGATATCATTGAAGGACCACATCTAGTAGAAGAATATGCAAAAGAGAAGATCAAAGAACCATGGGCTGCACTTGATAAAGAAAAGACAACAGAATGAGATATCGAGAGAGCTCACTCATGGTTACCATCAAATCCTCCATGTATTCGAGAGAAAAATCAACAAAAAGGGGAAGATATGAAAATCATGGTAGAAGAAGACATGAAGAATGATCCAGATCAGCAAAAGGACCAAGGATATCAAAACTATATTGAGATATGGTTCCAGATGGTCACTAAGTTGCAACAATACTCTCTTCCTCAACTATGCCTGATCCCTTCAAAGTCAAATCATTTGGTCTCTAAAATTTGGATGCTTGTTAAAGCATGCATTTCAAGCCTCCACATCATTTTGTCTATCATCTCCATGTGCACATGGCTTCATCAGAAGTATTCTTATACTTGAAAATGATTTTGTTTTTCAAGTAGGGTAGGGTAGAAAAAAAAAAGAAAAAAGAGAAAAACAAAAAATGAAAAATAAGAGAAAAATAAAAATCTAAGGTGAAAACCTCCTTAGAGGCGCCTCAGATTGGTTCATTGATTGAAAACCTCCATAAGGCAGTCAATGAGTTAGAAAGAAGAGGAAAGAAATAGGGAATAAGATCCATGGGTGAAAACCTCCCTTAAAGGTGCCCAGGGCAGGCAATTAGGGTGAAGACCTCATTGAGGCGCCCTAGTTGTTTTAAAAAAAACGAGAAAAAAGAAAAAAGAAAAATGAATTTTTAGCTGTATTGCAAGTCTGTAGGAGAACTTCAGGAAGCAGCATCAGGTGCCAAGAAAGCTCTAAAATCAATAACAACACCTATCCTACCATCTCTCACCCTTCTCCATCATTGTTGACATTCTTTCCACCTCACTTTGCTTCTTTTCTGAAAACTGTGTTTTCTATAGGAGGATCCTGTAGAAATTATAGAAAGCTAGAAATGGACTTCAAAAGTAGTTTGAGGAACAGAGAAGCTTCATAAAGGGTTAATAAATCCTTCTGTAGTCTTTAAACCCCTCTTCCATCATTTCCATGCCTGCATCACACCCCAAGCTCATTTTTCTTACTGTCCAAAAAAAAATGGTAGAATGCTCTGATACAAAATACATAGAGCAAAATTTTGTTTTTTTCCCTAACTTGAAAATCATGCATCGATTTAAAAAACTATTTCATGGAGAGTTGTATAAGGATGATGGCAACATGCCCAAGCAATTTCAACCAATTCTAGTGCATGGTTTCCAAGAAATCAACCTCCATCACCTTCAGCCGTTTTTGCATTTTCTCCATATCCGTCCATCCATTTAAAAACCTGTTTTATGGGGAGATGCATATGGGTGATAGTAACCTGCCCAAGCAATTTCAGCCAATTCTAGTGCACGGTTTCAAGGAAATTGACGTCTGTCACCTTTAGCCATTTTCAGTTTTTCTCGAAATCAGTAAATCCATTGACCACAATTTTGCTATGGGAGGTGCATAATGATGATAGAAACATGCTCAGAAAGTTTTAGGTCAATCCAGTCTATCGTTTGGGAGCTATGGAAAAAACAAGTCGTTATTCTGCAAAAATCCAGCATCTGCAGCATGAGGGTGCAAATCTGAAGGTTGGAACAGACTCCTGCAGCTTAGATCTAGCCAGAGGATACCTGCACAAGAGAAATAGCCACACATTAGGAAACAAAAAGCATATAGGAGAAGGGATACATGCATGCAACAATTGAATATGAGCATGCAGCAGCAAAATAACCAAGCAGCACACATATTTCGACTTACAGGTAAGTGTCTAAACCAGTTCTTCTGTTTGCATCTGTATGATTCAAAACTTCATAAATGAATGAAATGGTTGGATTAAGCCAGAAAGCTAGCCAATTAACTGGACACCCTCAGCTGGTTCGATTACACTCATCTGGAGATTACACAGCACACGTGTATAGTCAACTCATGGGAAATTTGAAAGACAAGTAGTGACAAATGTTTTGAACTCCAATGCAACTGATTTCAAGTGATTAACAGGAAGAAAACATGAAGTTTCATAATAGCACTGCAGTGGGGACCAACGGTCTGCATGGGGCCAACATACACTTGGCCATCTCACCTCCATCAATGGTAGTCTCCATAAACAACCGTAAGAACTCATCTTTGAAATACTCTCACCACCTTTGTTTCCATTTTATCATCGTCCCCGCCACTGCAACAAGCTCTATACCATCTCCATAGCAGTGAACCAGTGGTTCTCTGCCATTTTTCAAAACCCTCTTGCTTATCGGGTTCTACGGGAACGACAAACACAGTCTATAGGAGCAGGAAGATTTCTACAGGAAGGGCAGAGAACAACTCTGTAGAAAGAAAACCCGAGAGTTTTGCCAAAATTTGAGTTGGAAACGAAGTAGGCTCGCGAAAACTTCTCTGTGCATAATTTGTTTGAGTAAGGTGGTGAATTGGACATGGCATTAGATTGAAAAAAAGAGTAAAAGTCTGCCTGCAAATTGGAAAAAAGTGAAAGTCTGCCTACATATTTTCCCTAAGTCTACACAGTTTTTGTTTTCTTCTCTCCATCTGAAATCTCCTCAACCTTTCTCAAATTCTCCTGTAAGGAAGATAGATGCAACAGTAGAGGCCAGCCTGTGTGTGTGAAATAAAAATGAACTTGCATATCTATCTACTTGCTGAAAAGAACCTGTGTCCTTATCCTCTGTTCTGTAAAAAAAAAAATTTCTTTTCAAAAACAAAAAGTCAAATTTAGGATAACAACAGTTTAAAACAGGGGAATTATTGTAATTTGATGTTGTAAGGAGAAGCACAAGGGAAATCCACTATTTGGTTTTAGGAAAAGACATAATTCAGCTATCCTCCATTTTAGTTTTTCTTGCTTTTCTCACCTAAGTATTTTGTTTAAAAAGAAAAAAACACTCAACACCACATGGAGGACAAGCCAAAGGAACTAAGAGGAGAGTTGGCCATGGTAAGGCACATAGAGAGCATTAAAAGAGCCCAGCTACAGGAAGAAAATGAACTGCTGAAAAAGCAATTACTGCAGCAGGAAATTCATAAGGGAGATAGGTTGTCCATCTTGGGAGGGCAGCAACAGCAAGAAGGTCCCCTAATAGACAATGAAGCAACAAAGAAATAATAGCAAGAGGGAGAGCCACAAGATAACGTTGAAATGCTAATGAAACTGCTGCAAGAAAAAGAGTCTCATGTAGCAGATGAAGTGCATATTTTAAAATAGTAGTTACAGGAAAAAGAAGCCCAAATGGCCCGCATGGCCAGCTGGACAATAGAAGCCTTGCAATGTAGAGTCAAACTAGCAATGAAGAGGAGGAGAAAACCAAAGAAATTGAGAAGAATAGTAATGAGGAAGCAACAAACATTCAAATAGAAGGAAAAAAGAAAAGAGAAAAAGGCACGCCTCCATGTATTTCAAGGCTAGGAAAAACACAAGAATTCAAACAAGTAGAATAGGAAGAGTAGTGGAAGGACATGGACAAGAAGGCAGAATTTTATAGCACACATGAGTAGACCACATCAGAATCTTGGGGTGATAGGGTGGCCACCAAGGCCATCAAAGATGAAGAGATAGATTAGTTGCTCAGAGGATGAGCAACACCTTTAGTAGGGGGTGATGATGAGCCCCAGAAATGGGTAATTATATGGGCTTATTTTGCCTCTTAATTCGACTTAATTCACCATTCTCATTAGTTTATTGCATGTTTTTGATTATATATATGCTAATAGAGTGAACTGGGTTAGTCATTATGCCAAAAAGTCTAATGTGTGCTTTATGCAGATTTTTGGTCAATTTTGAGATAAAATCAAAAGTTTAATGAGCATTTGGCAGCCAAATTCGTGGAAGAACAAGGGAGAGGATTTGTTGGAGGGTTTCCCCTTCATTTATGAGCCCTTACCTCGAATTCTCCATAAAAAACTGGGAGCACAAAGCTAAGGGGCAACCAAGCAAGTCAAGTAGGACTGCTGTTATCTTCAGTTCCGGGAAGCCGAGTTCCTTGATTTTAGGACTGTTGGAGGTCCCAATTTGTATAAATAAGAAGGCTTAGGGCCTCAGTTTTGTCAATCAGATTTTAGTTAGATGTTAGCCAATGAACAGTTTATTTTCGCACTTTAGTGTAGCCCTGTATCAACACATTTTCGAGTTCTTCTTGCAGACAATTTTTGTGATGTAACTATTATTTTTTTATTAATGAAGATGAATCCTAGTTTGCACCAGCTCTGAGCTTTCTTAAGAGGTTTTAGCTCTTGGGGTTTGGCCCAACCCAAGTTCTAATACCTCCTTTGTGTACTTTTATGCATTTTTTTGCATTCATAGAATAGTTTCTATTATTTAGGTTAAAATCTTGCTTTGTTACTTAGGTTGATTTTGATGATTAAGATAGTTTTTCATGCTTTAGGTTGATTTGACAGTTTGGTAATAGAAGAAATCTACAAAAAGGCCAACAAGCAGTCCTTGATCTCATCTCTCCCTCCTTGGGACCATGAGCTGAGACCAAGGCATACTTGTTGCCACAAAAACACTGTTTTTGCCTTCGAATGGAATTGCTAGTGTTAGATTTTAAGTTGGAAAAGTTGATATTAGTTGTGTTTTCATGTTTAGATCTATTCTTGCTCAGTTTCCATAGCTCTCTTGCATGATTTTCTGTCCATAAACTTTTGCTCATCATATTTCTCGTTTTTAAGGGCAGATTAGGTCAAAATAGATAGATCTCTGGTTTTTTCAGTCTTTGTTCGATCAGTTTTGGAAAATAGTGTGTAGAGCACTTGTAATACATTCCTACCTACCCTTCCTCCATCATACAACCTGTTCCAGCCCCTACTTCCAGATTTTTCCCCTTCATTTGCCACACTTTCCCAATTTATCATAATTTCTACATTTTTGTGTAACATTGCTTTCTCTATCTTTGAACAAATCCAACCACCTTCATCACTCTTTAGCTTCATTTACCAGGTCCTAAACCCCTTAACATCCTTATCCATTCTTCATTTCCACTTTCCCACCGTTTTTCCACCATCAACCCTATAAAATCCACTTTCGGCCTGTTCCCGTAGAACCTATGCAAACTTCCTGTAGAAGTTCACGAGAGTAGTTTTTTCGAGATATGATCACTGTGGAATTCTATAGAAGGGTGCTAGGGACCTCTTAGGCCCTCTTCTCATCTTCCCAACCTCCTGGAAGCACCCACTCCATTTCCTTTCGCTAATAAACCTCTGCACAGTAAAAAATAGTTAAAGCACATGCATAATAATTCTACAAAATTACTCAAAAATACAAAAAGATGCTTTTCCATATTTTCCTTCAGAAATAGATTAGTCACATGAATTTTACCTTTCCAAGAGTCAATGGCATCCATTTCAACATCTTTCATCTCTTTTCTTGCACCAGTAGGATTAGTCGGTAAAACTAGGGTTTGCATTTCCTTTCAGCTTTCAGCTTCTTTCTGCAAGTAGACTAGCATCTCTTGAGTTAGCTTTCATCCATCATAGTTAAAAGCTTCTTCTAAGAGCTCATAGAAGTTGGTTTAATCTCCTAGCGAACTTGTACCAACTGATCAAGTGACAGCCTGTAGTAAGAGCTAGTACGTGTGCATATAGCACCATCGCTTCCAAGTTTGTTACGAACTATCGGGTTGATAAAAGTAAATAAGGGAGTCCCAAGAGTTGCAACATCATTGCTGCAATACTGGAGCCCACCACCAGGCTGAAGCTTTGGAGATTGCAATGAGATTGTACGAGACCTCAATACAAGATCCTAGCTTGGGAGTCCAACAAATCCACGCGCAACTGAAAAGTTTGTGTCTGGAAATGCAGAGTTTGAAATAGGACAGGACAACTCGGCCAGAGGCGCGTGAGGAGGTATGGTGTATAAAATACAAAGGCTAGGGGCATGACAAGGACCATTGTCCAGTCTTCGCGAACTACCTAGAGGGAGGAGGACCGATGCTATTGAGACCAGAGTCAAAAGCAGGACTGAGCACGACGCCTGCATTATGGTGCATGATTTGTCAAATAGGAGGGAAGCACGCTACATTTAATTGTCACCTATTACAAAAGTATATGTAGATGTCCCAACAGTTGTTCTGTAATTTCTACAGGTCAGTAGGCCATGATGAACGCACTTGTAGAAGTTATGAACTGATGATGGATCAGACTCCTGCCTACAGAGTTCAGACTGAAACACGAGCCCTCGATCAAAATAAAGGGATGGTGCATGCTGGATTTCAGGGGTGTGGATGAGGTCGAGGTGGAATGTGAATAGGAAGGGGTTGCGAACAGCTGATTTATTACAATTGTGGAGAGCCAGGGCATTATGCCATTGATTGTACAAATCTGACGAGGGCATCATGTTTATATTGTACCCAGTTTGATCATGAGATGGAGGACTGCCCCACATTGATAGCAAAGTTGCACGACAAAGGAATACTCCAGCTTCCCTCGACTTAGAATCTGCAAATGATGAGGTCTGAGCCGTGCGAAGAGGACTCGAATGTAAATTTTATGCTCCAAAGCGGTATTACAATAGGAGATGACAAGGGCAAGCAACCCAAAGAAAGTGCTTGGGTTCACAAGGCTCCCACAAAGGAACCAGAGTTCGATTTGGAGTGCGCAAAGAATACATTCATGGAAGCTAAGAAGAGCTTCATGGAGGCCTCCACTTTAGGTAGTAAAGAAAAACAAGAACTGGAGATGGACCCATCAATGCTTACTACCTTTTTGGAGACATGCATGAAGTTGCTGCGCGACAACAAGGCTGTGAAGGGACTGCAGGAATTCATCACTAGGTGCACTGGGTCAGGAGAACGACGCGTAATGTGGAAGCTCGAGAAGCACATAACGTAAACATGAAGGGAGATGAGATTGAATGCACAAATCGGGGAATATGAAATGGATCAAGTGATTTTAGATTTAGGATTGGATGCGAACGTATTTCCAAAGCAGACATGGGAGCACATGCGTAGGCCTGTGTTGCAATGGTCCCCTATTTAATTGTGAATGACGAACCAGCAGAAGATCCTACCGATGGGAAGATTGTAGGGAATAACGGTAGACATCGAAGGTGCGAGCACGCTTGTGGATTTCGAAGTGAAAGAGACTGTCGATGACAACAATCCCTATCCCACCTAACTAGGAATAGATTGGGTCACTGATATGAACGGGGTGATAAATCTGAAGAAGCACAAAATGATTTTTGAGAAAAGGTCATTGTGCATAGTGGTACCTTTAGACCTCGCGGAAGGATCACACTACACAAAGCTAGTGCGTGACGACAAAAGAAATGACGATCTAGACTGTATCTACAAAATCGCTGCATGGGAGTAGGACTGGGTGAATCCAACAACAAATGGTAGGATTTTGTGGGAGTGCGAAAGCTCTTGCACATCGGATGAGGAAATAGAACAATGGCAGAACTAGTTACATGAGGTAACCACGCTCAATTGCAACATGATGGTAAGATCACTGCGTTGTGTGACAATAGAGGTAAGGGATCTACCTATGTATGATGGGTTGACAACAGTGGATTAATTCCTGAACAAATTTGAAAGAGAGGTGTCAGAACAACAACGTTTTGACGCTCTGAAATGGGCATTGCAAGCTACACCCATAAGATGGTGGGGTGCGCATCAAATCAGTTTCGAGAATTGGTGCGAATGCAGAACGGTGATGCTTATATGGTTTGGAAAGACTCAACTATGGATGGAAGCCAGGTATGATGGATGAAACAACCTGCATGCCCACCTCTCCAGATGGGTATAGGCGTATGGTATGCAACCTGCAAAAATGCACACCATCCTCACGATAGAAAACAAGAACAACAAGAAGGAGTAGGAATGACGAGGGCACAAATGACGAAGTATGATACAACCAAGCGCGCTGAAGAGTATATGCGGGGAAGCCTTTGACAAGGTGCATGAAGTGCTAAACACAGTCCACCAGGTGAGATGCACTGACTGGGACCTGCATGTACCAGCGGTTCTATGGGCTTATAGGACCATGTGCAAAACCCTGACTGCACAAGCACTTCCGAAGCTGAAGTATGAAGCAGGGGCTGTAATCCCTATGCAGCATGTGAAGCTCAGTCCGCACATAGCAGCACCCATAGATATGATAGTTCGCGAAGCCTGGAATGAAGGAATCACACAACTGCGAAAAACAGAACACATAAGACTTGAGGAAGAAATATGACAGGGCAACATTAGACTTCACGGACTCGAAAAAGACCAGGTAGGGCTAAGGGAGAAAAGCGCTTTGATGGACATGGAGGTCAAGAAGCTGGAAGACGAAATAAAGGAAGCATTTCTCGTCGAAAAACTAAGGATGGTAAGGCATGGTACGAACAATAATATTGACAAGGTTGAGCACTATTGCCATGAACTAGTTAGCCTGCTGCCTTGGCTTGGATTGCATATCACCAAACGTAGTGACCGAGGTAGCGCATTGCAACTAGTAAAGTGCATGAGGCCAACCACAACTATGGAAGGTGGGGATTCTCCACAAACCATGGTGGAGGATGGGATGGAGCACCACATGGGTGGTGTGACCACCTAACTAGCTACAGGAAGGATAGTCTTAGTGCTCTAAGCAGTTGAAAGGAAGCATAGGACTATAAACTATTATGCCCAAAATCTGCACAATATTGGGGATGCACATAGAAGCAGAGCATCATAGGGTCCGCAACCACACATGGAGGGCTGCGCTACCATGCCGTTTGGCCAAAAAGTGATTGTTGGAGTCACTATTCACGATGGGATGCTCGATTTGAGGGCAAATGGAGCAGGCGGTGGGCATTTAAGATGCAATTTATGGGAAAGATTTGGGAAAATCTGCTGCCAATAAAGCATTAATGGCCCGAAATTGTGGGGAACAATTGAATTTGAATTCAAAAGGTGCTATAAAACACAAAGGGCTGGCCAGTGAACAACACTTGGTCATTTGAGAATTGAGCACTTGAGCAATGCACTAAGCATTGAGATATGAATGATAATTAAGCCCCTAATTTCTCGAGCGACATAATACAACCTAGATATGATGACATCAACTAAGGATGGTTTGGGAATCGAAGAGGTAACCGTCAGCAAGACCGTGCAGAACCTGATGGTGGAGGATGTTCCATAAGGTGCCAGGTTGTGGCAGAAATCCCGAAATCACCGCGAACGCCGAGGCCCAAGAAAGATAAACAGGCAATGCCCCCCATATGTGTGTCCCCAAGGAACCCACTACACAACAAGCTATCAATGGCAGAAAAAGGGAAAGCTGTCACAATCAACACAGATGAGGAAGAAGAATTGCAGGCCTTGACCATCATAATAGAAGATGACGAAGAGATGGAGGAGGACATTCAACCTATATGCTCTGCAACAAAACTGATTGCATATGTCCCCCTACGGAAAGGTAAGACCAAAGTGCCGAAGGATCTGGATGAAACCAAGAGTTCACTCTAGACTCCACTCCTCCCAAATGGCATAGTGTTTGAAGGCACGCACCTGGGCCACATGCCAACCATGAAGTTTGAAGATTGGGACCTCACTAACCATGAGAAGTTACCTCACTTAGAGATTGAGAACCTCATGAAGCAGAACACTGAGGGGGTGGTGACAACGTTAGAGCCATGGAAATGGCTGCGTGGTGTGGAAAAGGCCAAGTTGATGCACTTACTATGGATATCACATTTCCACCATGTGCCCATCACCATTTTCGTCATTAGGTAGCTGCCCTACTTAGTGCGTGATGGGTATCTATGGCTGGAGGAGCCTATCCCCATCACGACAGACCTCATTCACCGCATTTCTCGGCTCCCTTGCAAAGGAAAGGACCCTACAACCATATCCAAAGGAAAGGGCAGTGATTTGGCCCTTGCAGAAGCCATGAAGACAAAATATAAGCTGGAGAAGAAGAAAAGGGGCTACACCATCTCCAACATTAAGGATAAAGAGGTACGCGTGGCAACATAACTCCAGGTTGGAAAAGTTAAGAGGAAGTGCCGCATTGATGAGGTACCGGCGTCGGTAGTCACACTAGCCGAGCAGTGCACTGAGGGGGTCTAGTTCAATTGGTCTGAATTCCTTTGCAAGGAATTTTTGAAGAACTGTCGTGAAGATTAGGAATAGGGTAAAACCTTCCACTATGCGTGGTTGTTGTTATCCATAATGCTCGTAGTGGGGGAACTGCTGGAGGACAGTCATTCCCTAGCATTGACAGAGAATTACCGGAGGCTACGAAGTATGCCTCACTCTAGGCCACAAAGGATGCAAAATGGATACGTGACACCAAAATCTTCTAGGTGCTCACGGGGATGAGCATCCGAATGTGGATCAATCAGAGGCCATGCCTGTCACCTACAGTGTACAACAGTCTGCGAAGTTTTGCAGAATTCAATACTGACATGCATAATGTATACATCAGGGTGTGAAAGGATACAATGAAGTAGTGGAGGAAGCTCCCTTTTATAGCCACTGATGATGCTATCTTCACTATCTTGGATACATGGCCTCCGGAATGGCGCGCCCCAGATCTGGCCAAACTTGAGAAGGTGACAACGCAGAAGAAGAAGGATGATGCCAAGTTAAGCATCACATAATTAGCCAAGGAAAGGCAGAAGGAAACAACAACAACTAAGGAAAGGGTAGCGTGGGAAGTGAAAGAGAAAGTTGCAGAACAGAAATTGGCTGCAGAAGCAGCAGCAACAGCACACGTGGCAGAGGAAGCAACAATGAAGGCAGATGAGGACCAAGCAACGTCCTGACAAGGGTAGGAGGGAGAGGAAGCAGAAATAGTAGGAGGGAGCATGGACCCAAGGAGTGCACCCACATATGGTAGAGAGAACAGGACCGAGGAAGAAGGTCAAGGCCTCAAAGTTGGCCATTGACCCAATCACCTTAACCGAAGGTGACCTCTATGACATCGGCGAGACAATTCGCGATGTCACTAATGAGGCCCTTCAAGATTTTATGCAGGAGCACCAGACTATGTTGGGGGCCCTCAAGGTGTAGCTACAAGAGTTACAGGTGCAGCCCCCTCAGGTGGGTACCCTTTCAACCCACCTAACAGAAGGATCCTCAGTAGCGAAGCATATGCTGCACACATGGATGGAAAACACAATAGTGTTACCAAAAGGGTCCGTAGTAGTAGAAAATGAGACCGACAAATTTGCGGTAAACATGATCAAAGGCCTTAGCCTTAATTTGGCTGCCCTTTTGCGAGAGACACTGTATCTGCTGTAGGATGGGATAATGGTAGAGCTGCGCACTAGGGAGAGGTGCGTGATCCAGGTTATCAGCGAACAAAAGATTTAACATGGAACAACTCAGTCTGTAGCACGATGAATTGGTGTTGCAGAACCAACAATTGGCACAGGTGGTAGAGAAATCTTGCCGACGTGTCCCAGAGTTGGCCATCTCAGCAGGTCTACTAGTGGAGGTGCGGATTCACAAGTTAGCAGTTGGAGTCCGCGAGGCTAGAGAGGAAATGACCAAGGTTCAGCTAGAGATGAATCTTTAGATCGCTGAGCTGCGGTTAAAGGCACAACCTTCCATTCTCCTGGAGGTTTGAGAACAGAGCGCTAGCGCTATTGCAGTGGGATTGGGAGAAATTGGAAATGCATTGCAAGATTGTACCATGTTGTTGGAGCAAGCACTTGAGGTCCTCACAGCTCTACAGGAGGATCACAATATCCAGCACTTGGAGAAAAAGGCACAAGAACTTCAACAACAATATGACAGTGTTAGAGGAACTAGGCAGACAATAGTCCTCACTTAGCAGCTTGCAAGGATGCAGCAAGCCAAGGCATTGAAGGAATAGGTGGATGCGGTGCGACATAAGGAGGAAGTTATCAAAGCGTGCATCTAGCTGTGGATCGACGAGGCTTTCACTATCATAAACATCGAAGGAAATCTCGCGCACATACAGGTGATGCATACATTAATGAAGAGAAGCGCCCCAGACATGGAAGTCTCAGAATAGAGGATGCAATAGATTTAACAAAAATCGGCTCAGTGAGCTGCTGACATCAACACAATTCAAGGACAGTTGGAGAAATTTCGTGCCAAGATCGCCGCATCGATAGATTGAGTCAAGAGTGAGTCACAATGTTTGTGTTGGGGGCCTGTTGGGCATGGAATTCCCCCCGAAGCATGTTTTGGGGCTCAAAGCCCATGTTTTGATTGAATAATGTTGTAAAGCCCCACGAATTGCATGTGCGCAAGTATGTTAGAGTCATAGGGTTGCTTGCCCTAGTTTGTAATGTAATGTCGGCCTACCCATGGTCCGCGGACCATGGGATTGTATAAATAGAGAGAGGCTCTAAGTGTAAAAGATAGTCAGTGAGAGTGAAGTACAAGGTAGAGAAGTAGAAGCACAGAGCAAGTGTCTAAGTATGTCTTTGGGTCGTAGAGTAGGAGAAGACTCTACAGCTGAGTGCACAGAAGCCTAGTTATCTGTGGCTGAGTGCGTAGACCACTGCAGCTGAGTGCGCAGGGTGGAGTCGAGTCTGTAACCGGAGAAGAGAATAATAAAAGAAGTTTTATCCAAATTCTGTGTATATGTTCTTGAGTTATTACATGTTTGATATCAATTGCAAATATCCTATTTATTTACTAGGCACACTTGTATGAATGATTTATATTTCTAAGTATACTTTACACATGCAAGTAAACTAAGTCAATTAATTAATGGTGGAATATTAGTAAGGACTTCGGTAATAACAATGTTCAGGTCTCGAGTAGGGTTGTGCGATGACAACATCTCAGGCTGCGAGGAACAAGTAAGTGCATGTAGAGACATGAGCGCAGGGTCGAACCGCGGGCCACTTGAACTCATCAGACATCTCCAGGGTGCAAAATCCTGGTTCTAGCACCCTCCCATACTACTTTGGGTGAGATCTCAGTTCGTGCTCCGCGGATTGTTGCTGAAAGGGCCAGTAGTACTGGGATTTGTTTGGATAAATCACCTCTAAATGTAGGTTAGGCCCCAACAAGCCAACACTTCCTTTAATTAAGATAGCTCTTAAGACTTCTTTTGGTAGGGTAGTGTGTGGAGACCTTTGAAAATTAAAATTAAATCGTTCTACATATTCTTTTAGTGTTTCATTATCTTTTGCAGTCATCTTAAAAATCTCATCTTTCAGCTCCCTTGTTTTACAAAAGTCCTGGTATCTTTTGAGGGAGGAGGTTTTCATTTCATCCCAAGAGTTGATAGTTCACCCACCTAGACCCATAAACCATCTTAGAGCTACCCCTTTTAGAGTTGAAGGGAATAGTTTTGGCTTTTGGGGGTCGGTGGTATAGTCATACCCTCTACAGAGGACATCAAACTCAAATAGGAAAGCATCAAGATCCTCTGTGATCATCCCATGGAAGGTTGGGATGCTCTACAGAGGAATAGCCTTCATAGGAGCATTGGCCACCTGGTCGACTATGGGGTACTCTAATGTCAAGGTTTGACCTTGGGGTGGCTGATATGCCATTTGGTCAAAAATGTGCCAATAATATTCAGGGACTTCAAGGGGTGCTTCTGGAGTAAGCAGAGAATTAGCAACCTGAGCTAGCTTTGTAGCACTACCTAGGTCTGGGATCTCAGGAGATCTTTGTTCAGACAGTTGTGGTTCTGCTTTAGCAACCCCACTAGTTTCTCCTTTTCCTTCTATTAAGATGAAAGATTTTCCCTCTTGTAGAGGATCAAAGTGTAAACTTATTATAGCTTGAAGGCTTTGTTCTGATCCTCCTACTTGGCTTTGAATGTCAACATAAGCTGCAGATGGCGAGCCTACTACTTGAGGGATGACAATAGAACTTTTTCTAGGTATAGCTTGGAATCCTACTAATCCTTGAGACTCTGCTCTTCTTACAATTTTGTCTATAAAGGTCGTTCTCCCAAGGTTCACCGATCCTTTGGGTTTTGTGGGTTCTGGTGGAGGATTCTGCTCTTTTTCTATTTTTCTATTCCTAGTCATTCATAAAACAAAAATCCCTATTTAACCTCTAAGGTTTTGCTATAAACCGGGTAGATAAGCAAGCACTTTACTTGCTAGATACGTAAGTTCTTACCTTCCGTTTTTAAAACCCAATTATTTCACAGAAAAAGATAAAAACAATCACTTGAAACACTGTCCTTGACAATGGTGCCAAAATTTTGGCTCACTAAGATGGTTTTTTAGAGGCAATCTCAATCCCTACATTAGTTGACAACCCAAGGTAAGTATTTTTATCACAAGAGTGTCAACACAATATATGCAGTGAATCTAGAGGTTATCTAATGATGAATTGTTGCAATCACTAATGAATAATTCTTCAACTCAATTCACACATTTCTGGAAAGAACTATCTATGGAAGAAATACTCTCAACACACTCTGCAATTCTATGCAACTTGTTTCGAAATCAATTGGAATTGAATGCAAAAAAGAATCACACTTAGAATTGTTCAAATAGACTTAAGGATAACTCACTCAATCAAGGAAAGAAACTATAACTATTGAACAACACTATTAATCTATAGCAACCCAAGTTAACTTGAAATTCTCAATTGAACAACAATCGATAATTGAACAACAAATAACAATTGAACGAAAAACGATCATTGAACATCAAGCAACAATTGAACGACATATAGTGATAAAGGATTTCTAAATAGCAAACAATCTATATTGCAATCTGTAGAAGTTAATCAATCTTATCTCCAAGATCTATGATAACATCAATTTGAAATGAACAACAATATGCTATTAACACTAATTCACTCATTCAATCAGAGTGCTACTTAAGTACATCACACAGCTTCACTCTGAATCTAATTGAACAATAATATGAGTCAATATAAAAAATATTTATGATAAATGAAATAACCAATGACTGAACATTAAATTAATAACAAAAATATAAAAACTATAAAACAAGGGAGCAGTAGAACTTCTCGTGATTGGGCCGAAAGTCGCTAGAAGCCTTCACTTAATAAGAACTCAGAATATGAAGATCTATCAAACGCAACCTCTTTAATTAATACAAGTAACAACTTACATAGTCACTGAGATAACATCGTATATGTTTCCAAAAAGAATAATTACAGATTATCAAAGTCTAAACTGTTTCTAATTGCCTTTCAGCCCTATATATAACATAAAAGAGTAACTAGATAAAAGCGAATCCTCAGGATCAGGGGATCTTGAGGATTTCGCAATACATAATCTGATCATGTGATAAAATAGCATTGTCCAAGCTGATCTCCCACTTCCTTGTTTTCCCAAGACGTTGTATCTTTTCCCTTTTATGGCCTCATGCTGTCTTGTCAACTGAAAGACTTTTTCCCAGTCCACATCTTTACTCACAAAAATAGAAAAAAATCAGTTTCTTGCACTAGATTTGCCTATTCTATCACCAAATTCTTTCATCCAACTTTAGCTGATAGTTTCCTCTTTTTAATCTATAAACAAAGATAATTGTATAAGGATGAATCGTAAATGAAGCATTTTACGAGGAGAAATCATACCCTTTTCCTATCCCAACAGGGAGCCTAAAATTCCATTAAGAGATCATGCACATCTTGTGTTCAAAATCCCATATTCATTATCATATGCTAGCCTAAGTTCACTTGACACAAAAGAGTAAATGATGTCATATATTGTCTCTCACACCCTGCTCGTTTCCTCATCTCATGCAATGAAATTGATTGGCTTCTATGGTTTGGTGATAAATCATGATAGGAGGGAGTATTTCCTTGTTTTCCAAATCCCAATTCCAGCCATAGATATTTAAAAGTACCTTTTTAAAGTTGTACGCATGATCTCATATAGCCCAATTTATTCAAGGAATTTCTCGTTCTTTTCAACCAACTTCAAAATATTTCATAAAATTCATTTTTTTTCATTTTTTTAACAATCTAAAGTTTATAAAAAAAAATAGTCTTTAGGTTAGATTGGTTTTAATGGAATTTTCACTTCATAAATATATTTAAGTGGTTTGTTACCTTTCAAGAGTAAGTCATTATCTTTTCGAGCTCTCAAATATAATCAATTTGCTCCATTAGATCCACGTTATTTTGCTGGGTTGTATATCTGAAAATAGGTATTTAAATTTAGATATTAAATCTAAATATAATATCATTAAGTGATTCGACTTGACTCAACTTCCGATTTTAACCTAGTTCATTTTCTTCTGTGATGTAGTTAGAATTGCATTTTATAAGAGCATAAAAGAACATATATGCATGCTTAAGAAAATGGAAACATAATGACAATCAATAAATCATAAACAAGAGACATTGATAATGGGGTTCGTCCAATGTGGACTACGTCTCTGGGCTTGGTGTCAAGATGGTGTTGGTGGCTTCATTCAGTGCTGGAAATGGTGAAGATGTACATGGACTATGTTTTTTGTCATACAAGGACATGTGCGCTCTACATGAGTGGTAAAGTCTCACCACGAGACATTCCGCTATCGGAACTATCACTCATAATAGACCTCCTATCAGCATGACATAAACTTACCCATGGTGATAATGAGTATCCCGCCATCATGGCATGAAAGGGATCTCAACCAAAACACCCATGGTGACGATGAGTATTCCACCATCATGGCAACAAAGGGATCTCAATCAAAACATAGATAACAATCCATGATGAATACATCTCACATGAAATCGACACAAAGATTTTGCATCATACATCAAGTAGAAATCGAAACAACATAATGCTTCTCATAGCAAATGATCAAATAAGTACCTGACAACAACACTTCACATACGTCAACTCTGATGCCGGTTGAAGAATAGAATACTCAGCTGTTAGATTTGAATGTACCATCGAAATAGTGGTGTTGAATGGCATAGAATCGACTTTCCATGCTTTGAAATCAAACATCGTCACTCCAATCTGGAAAATGGCCGAGTTTTGGAAGGCTCATTTGCAAAAACTAACTGCACCACTAAATTTGTGCGTTGAGAGGTGTAAAATTGACTATCCATTTTCTGAATTCTGACACCGACAAAATCTGGGCCTGTGGGAATCTTTTAGATTCCCTCGTGATTCTCCAAATATTCTCTCCTTTGGGTTAACTGGAGATCTACAACTTAAATCCGAAAATTAATCTTGCCATTGAGATCCTTGAGAAATTTTGAGATGAATGAGTATAATGTTGGTTGCATTCTGGATCTGGGAAATTTCAGCCTCCAAGGAATTTGGAAGATTCCCTTAAGATTCTTGAATATTATTCCCTACTAGGAATTTGCAAATCCGTTGCTCAAAAAGCGAATCCGACCTCTCCATTGTGTTCCCTATGAAAATCATAGAAAAATGACTATAAACTTGATTACATTATGATCAAATGAAATTTTACCTCCCAAGGAATATTCAGCATCAAGAGAATATTCTCTAAGAATCTATCTTGAAGTGCATGCCCCTCATGTTTTTGCCTCTAGCCTAAGAACCATGGTATCATTGTCCATAATTAAAATAATATAACTCTCGATCTTCGTGCTGAGTCCACACTCCCCCGTTTGCACTGTGCAAGAGCGTTTACGTATACAATGGTGGGTGGAGTTTACTAAGGCAGGGTCATTGTCATGGTGGAAAATATGGAAAAGTGGTTGAGTAGGGGTTGGTGGATCAAATACTGCCCCTCCCATTCCCAACATATCATTTTTTGAGCCCACGTTTTCTGGGTGATGGGTCCGCCAAAACGGTGGCCCACCCCCATCCCAAATCAACGGTCTTGTATACATAAATGAGTGTGGTGGTTCCAAGGGCAACAAGGTCATGGCCGCTTGACCTTAATAATATATGTTATTGGTTGTGGTGGTTGGGTTCAGTGGGAGACATGGCCTGCGATGTATTTTTTAATTAAAACTTTAACATATGGTTTGGGGGGGTGGCAGGGGTCATGGCTTACCATCTCATTATATATATAT
>APFE031060694.1:0-11438 GCA_000404065.3 Pinus taeda | reverse complement strand
TAGGGCGATGGTAGCTTATCTCTGAGAAGAGATGTGTGGCTACATGCCTCTGAACTGTTCTCCAACTGTGTTACAATGAGGCTCGAAGGCCTATTTATTGTTGAGAAACAATGGAAAACCCTTCACATTCCAAAACCTAACCCTAGAAGATGAAACGCCAAATTGTGGGCCTCGTTTTGGGTAAATTGGTACATCAATTTCTCGGGGTCGTAACTTTGGCATACGATCTCCGTTTGACGCGTATGATAACTCGTTAGAAAGATCTATCCGAGAACTACCACTTTGGGAAGGGAAACATCGGTCCATGGACCCATGTTGCCCCCAGATTTCCGAAAAAACGTCATTTAGGGCCTCAAAACGGCTCCGGAAGTTCAGGACCCGAAAAAACTGCTAAAAATAGTAAACTGTGCTACAATTTAGGAAAATGAAAAGACTGAAAGAGACAGTTGTGGGGGTCCAAATGGGATAGGTGGGTGGCCACCAACATCCACCTGGATCACCTTGCAAAGAATTTTTGAAGCCAGAGTACATTGACTCAAATTTAAACAAGTATGTGCCTAGAAATTATGTCAAAGACTCATATGCCAATCTGCTTACCTGTATACAAAGGTACCTTACCTGTGAAGGGGGATATAATAAGGTGTATTCATATCATTTCAAGCTTCTGCTACATTTTACAGGAAAGATATCCCTTGATTTACCTTTTTACTTATTCCGTAGCTTAAGTAAAATGTGTGATAAGGTGCAACTAAGGAAAGAAGCATGTGAGACCTCATTGTTTCACCACGATTTAATTAAGTTGATTGTTTTGCATGAACTCGAGAGAGTAGGTAGGGACTGGCCCACATTCATATTCATGTTTGGTTTCAAGAACGAGACCGGTCTCAATCCTCAAGCTGTAAAAGATCTTCCAACAACAACTGGTCATCAGGCATAAATAAGATCCAGGAGGTTTTCAAATTTGAAGGCTAGGAAACAAGTAAGAGAATCCACCAAGCCACTAACTATCCAGGATACACCCCAACAGTCCCTTAAAGAGAAAGCTTAGGTCAAAGAAGGTGCACATGAGTCAAGCATAAGTGAAGGAGTTCAAAGAATAAGGACTAGGAGCCAGGTAGCTAAAGAAAAATGCAAATCAACGATTATTGAAGAAAGCCCTGCTTCAAAGGGAGACTTAAATGACTTACTGCAAGCCATTGACATTGAAGAATCTCCCCTGGTTCAACCAAATTTGATAGAGTCAAGAAAAGACAAGGCTAACAGAGTCAAAGCCTAAAAAAAACTCAAGTTTGATGATCAGGTTGATCAATTTGTATTTAAGCCAAGGAGACCCATAACGAGGAATTTTAAACAAATACAGGAGGTACCTCCAAGAGCAGATGAAATACGGGAGGCAACACAGCCTCATGAAGGAAAAGATAAAGAAAAACAGTTATCCTTCAAGAAGAAGATAATGTGGAAGAGTTGAAAAGGAGGTTAGAATTGGAAAACTTTGAAATTGCTAGACTGAAGAAAGCCTCCAGGAAATTTGCAATCAAGGAGACTTATTTTAACCAAATGCAAGCTCGGTGGGAGGAAAAAACATTTCAAATACCTGAGGTGGTTGATTTTAATGTTCAATTCCATAGCTGGATTGTCCCTGCAATAAAGGAAGTGCAATTCATCAAAAAGGTTAATACAAACCTAAGAACTGGGATCAGAGTCATGAAAAAACAAATTGAGGACTTAAAGATACAGTTAAGCCAGCATAAAGAATCTCCTTAAAGAAGTCACACATCAAGTAAGGTTATGTTTCAAATTTTGATGGTTTTCCTTGTTACAATCTTTCTTGAAGAATCATACATTTTCACTCAATTTTGAAAAGCTTTGGAGCAATTGAAAAGGATGTTTAAATATCAAGAGGCTCAAAATAGTAAAATTTTGGGTTGAAACTGTGTTTTTGGAATTACCCAACAGTTTCGTAGCGCACTACGAAACTGCTGAAGATGGTGACTAATGCACAGCAGTTTCGTAGCGCGCTACAAAACTGCTGAAGCTACATAATTTAAACTCAGTCAACAGATTTTGAGAGACCGGGGGAAAATTTTTGAAAAAGGAATATCTTCAAAGGATAATCTAAAGGTATCAACTTTCAAGAAGGTCAAGACAGGTGGAGGAAATATATATTCGAACCCAATTCTAAACTTTTTGTTATAAAATGATCATATTTACTATAGTCCATGATATGTCAGACAGCTTAGAAGAGCTTTTGTCTTCACACATGGAAAAGGTTGACAACACATCAACGATGTGGCATTCTGATATATTTTTCATAATCAAAGATGAATGGAATGGTTCATTGGATTCAAATATCTTTGAGGAAAATCAAAGCCAGATAAACAGGGGCAGTTCCCTACTCTTCAGGCAAATGGAGAAGATGGGACATTGAGGACTAGTATGGAGCTTCGAACATCCACCACAGCCAAACTAAAAAAAAAACCACCTGTCAAAGAATGAGAATGATTGTAATTAAGGCTATTATTAGCATGATATGGAGTTAGACTCCTATTTGACTTAGATCTCTAAAAAGTCCAGTTAACAGTTTGTTACATTTATAGGTAGTTAGAATTTGAGTTCCCCTCATGTTGGAGGAGGAATCTCAGCCTTGTAAAAGAACTCTATATATAGAAGAAAGAGAAATTCACCAAGGGTTGGAAATTTATAAAAAAAAAAGCTCTGATATTTGGCTTATGTAAAGACTCTGTTTTTTTAGTAATACAGTACTGGCTTATGCTTCTCAAGAATCATAAAGAGTTCAATGTGATGATTTTCTTTTGTTGTTTTCTTCATGTTATCTACAGTGTTATGAGTATGTGATTACTTAGAAATCGCTAGCAGTGCTCTAATTTCCTTCATATACTCGTAAACTTCCTTCTATGTGTTTGGTTGAAATCTGAATGCCTTGACTTCTATCCAAAGCCAACCCTGCTGGTAATACTGATCATATATAACTCCATAAGCCCAATGGATACTTGTTAGTTGTGTTTCCACCATTTTCACTTTTATTTGTTTCACAAGAGTTAGCCATCTTGATCATAATCAAAAACCTTTAATCCTTTGAGAGAGCCCTCTCAGGTTGGGGAGGCTAAGCCTCAGCCTAAAGTAGGTTTGAAACAGTTACTTGAAGTCTTCCTGGTCTGCAACCTTCCAAGGCCTAATTTTGAGATAACATTTTGGTGCATCTGTCGGGAGTTTGAAGATTAATCATTCCTGAAATCAAGAGACTGAACTTTTGAAGGTAGCAGGAGCTCAGAAGAACTTTCGAAGCTGCAATCTACCTTGGTGACTCCATACATTTTCAAAAGTTGAAAAGGTGGCTTCGAGAGGGAGATACACACGGAGAAATCCTGACCCATATCCACCTACCCCTGTGGACAATCCAAACACCATTTCAAGGAGCAGACAAATATTTACCGAAATACCATGTACTCCATATTTTTCAAAATCTTTGCTCTGTGAATTTTCAAGAAGTCCTGAAGACAAAATTGTTGATGATAAGATTCATGAGGTGTTGTTGAGGTCTAAAAACGAAGAAGAACTTATTGGAATTATTTTAGATTTACAAAAAAGAGGTATTGATACTTCATCCTTAGTGTCACAAAAAGATAAGGAGGAATTTTGGGAGGTTGTTACTTCTGAATTGTTGTTAGAAGGGGAAGATTTAAATAAACTCAAAGAGCTTGATCCTTTTGAAGTCTTACTCAAATCTGAAACTGGTCTACCCCTTCCAAATTGGAGTACATTTGTCAGTGGTTTGCAAAGTCCAAATAGTCCTCTTCGTATCAACACTTTATCCTCTGCCTCTGCTAGTCCTAGTAGCTCTCAGACACTAGGAAATCCACCTCATATTAGTTCTGGTTCATCTGTGCCTACAATACCTGTCATCACTACTGCTCCATTAATTATGGTCGTACCTGCTAGGTATGCTCCACTAGCCCTCCCTGCTATTTTACATGACCTTCGCAGCAAATATGCTGCTAGAATTCCAACATGGGGTGGGATGAAGATATCACAACAGAAGAACATGTAGACAGATTCAATGATTTTGTTGATAGAGAGGAAGTTGATGATGAGGATGTGAAGCTAACATTGTTTGCACAAACCTTCATTGGAGAGGTTAGGAAATGGTTTAAGGCTCTTATAGCTGGAAGCATTCATAGTTGGACAGATTTGAAAGATAGTTTTCTAAGGAAATGGGGAAATAGAACTAACCATGTCCAAGCTCTTACTGAATACAACAATCTTAGAAGAGATCCTAATGAAACTATCCAAAAATTCTCCAAGAGGTTTAATAAAATATACAATTCGATCCCAGCACATTTAAAACCTCTCGGGGCCTTGGCACAACTGAGATATGCTGAAGCATTTGATTCTGATTTCTCTCTATTACTCAGAGAAAGGGATTTTGCTACTCTTGCTGACATGCAATACGATGCAATTAAAGTGGAAGTAAACATGATTGCCGCTAAGAAATCAAAGATGGCAAAAGCTAAACTGAAATAAGAAGAGAAACCTTCCACTTCAACTCCAGAAGATAAGTTTGACTCAATGATGAAGACTATGGAAAAACTAATGGATCGGTTGGCTCTTGGGAATACCTCTACTCCTCCAGCACAACAGGAACCTCAATTTAGGAATCCTCAGTTCAGAAGACCTCAAAATCAGCAAAGGCCAAGAGAAAACAGAAATCAACAGCCAAATCCTCCAGTAAGACCTCTTTTCCAGCAAAATTTGGCGGATGAAGAAGATGAACCTGGAATTCCTGAGGAGACCATCCATTGTCTTGATGAAGAAGTGTTAGGGATTTTATTGACTAAGGAAGATGAGTCCAGTATGACCAAACCAGGAGAAGAACGTTTAGACTATTTAAAGGGCTATCAACATGCTATCTTTGAGATGCAAAAGCATTACAATCTCAGGAATAGAAACGTGCCCATTACAACAAGCAAAGCACAGCCCAAGAAGGATGCCTCAAATTCTGTTGAAGATAAGAAGGACAACTCAAAGGTTGTTGAAGGTAAAAATGATTCTCCACCTGGCAAAAAGGATATTCAAGCTCTGTCCCCTACTAAAGAAATTGAGAAGACTATTTCTGCTTTTAACCTTGAGAATGAGATTGCAAAAATCAAGATATCAGTCCCCTTTAGTGAAATCCTCAAGGTAGACAAATACAGAAGTAATATTGTTGAAATGGTCAATTCACAAATAGGAGTAGCTGATATCTTAAATGTACAAGAAGATAATCCTGTTATTTACTTGGGTCCAAGACTTGAAGATGAACAAAATGAAGAATTTCCTCCTTTCTACATAAGAATTAGCATTCATGATATGACTTTACATAATGCTATGTTAGATTTAGGGGCATCACATAATCTTATGCCCAAGGTGATCATGGAAAGACTGGGATTAGAGGTAACTAGACCATATAAGGATTTATTTTCCTTTGATTCAAAAAGAGTTCAATGCATTGGTTTGATTAAAGATGTTGTTGTGGGTCTCACACAAATTCCAGTGAAAACAATTGTCATGGACATTGTTGTGGCTGACATTCCACCTAAGTTTGGGATGTTTCTTTCAAGATCGTGGTCAGCAAAAATCAAGGGCATGATGCAGCTGGACCTTACCTATGCTACTATCCCTGTTTTTGGTGAGCAAAGGAGGCTGTATCAGGAGACTAGAATGGCTTATATGGTGAGCAGCAAGGATAAACCTCAAAACTTTCCAATTTATTCATTTGACACTGGTCTCGGATCAGCCATTCTTTTCAATGAGTCAGCTGGAGAAGAATCAGAGGATAAGCTTTCAGGAAACCAACGCCAAGGAAATCGGCAAGAAGATGAAAATGAGACAACAGGTTGGTGGTCATTATATTTTGATGGATCAGTAGGAAGAGAGGGGGTAGGAGCTGGGATTTGGATCACAAGTCCTGATAAAGAAAGTAAGTTTCTCTCCTACAAGCTAAATTTTGATTGCACTAACAATATGGCCGAGTATGAATCTCTGATTTTGGGTTCATAAGCTTTGTTAAAGTTGAAAGCTAGAAACATTGTTGTTTGTGGAGATTCGGAATTGATAATAAAACAAGTGGAAGGTACTTATCAAACCAAGGATGTAAGGGTGATGGCATATAGAAACTTAGTGCTGGATATGTTGGAAAAGTTTCAGGCTGATACTTTTAGTATCAAAACCGAAGACCAAAACTCTATTGCAGACTCTCTTGCTATTTCTGCTAGTCTTTTGTCATTCCTATGCACTCTTCTGAAAAGTATGAGGTGGAGGTTCGTCACCGACCAGTTATACCAGATAACATCACTAATTGGCAGGTCTTTGAGGATGATCAACAGGTAAGGAATTTCATTGAGTTAAAGGAAGAATTTGTAAGAACTCAAATGGATCAGCAAAACATGTTTACAGAATCGAAGGAAAAGTCTGAAGTCTTACAATTAAAAAACAACTTGATTCCAAAAGGTCTCATTCCCCTTGAGAAATTGTTTGATCAAAACGATGTAATCAAAGCCCCAAAATTACAAGCTGATGAGGAAGAGGTGGAAAGATGCAATTTAGGAGATTCAGTTGTACCCAAGATGGTCAAGATTTCAAAATTTCTTTTAGTTGATATGAAGAATAAATATGTTGAGATGATGAAAAGGTTAATTGATGTTTTTGAATGGAGCTATGCTGACTTGAAACAATATGATTCCTCAATTATATAGCATACCATTCCTATTAAGGAGAATGAAAAATTTTTCAAGCAGAAGTTAAGAAGAATTAATCCTTTTCTTATGCCATTGATTGAAAAGGAAGTGAAAAAACTTTTTGATGCTAAAATTATTTTTCCAATCAGATTCTCAAACTGGCTTGCTAATTTGGTCGCAGTTAGGAAAAAGAATGGAGAGATCAGGATTTGTATAGACTTCAGAAATATGAATAAAGCTTCATTGAAAGATAATTATCCTCTTCCCAAGATGGATCTGATTATGAAAAACATTTTTGGTTCAAAAATGATGTCTATGCTTGATGGTTTCTCAAGGTACAATCAGATTCTTGTTCATCCAGATGATCAAGAGAAAATAGCCTTCACAACGCCATGGGGAACATTCATGTACGCCAAGATGCCTTTTGCTCTCATGAATGTAGGAGCCACTTTCCAGAGAGCAATGGATATTGCTTTTGCTGAAGAAAAGGATAAATCAGTGGTGGTTTATCTTGATGACATCACATTTTTTCAAAGCAAGAAAAAGATCATTTGAAGCACCTTGAAAGAGTTTTGTTGAAATGTAGAAGGTTTGGTATTTCTCTTAATCCAACCAAAAGTATTATTGCTTTAACCTCTAGAAAACTTCTTGGTCATATCATTTCTGAAGAAGGAATTAGGATTGATCCTAATAGAGTTATTTCAATTCAAAAGTTGGATCTACTAAGAAGTAGGAAAGAGATTCAATCCTTCCTTGGAAAAGTCAACTTTGTTAGACGATTCATTCCTAACTTTGCTGAAGTTGTCAAGAGTATAACAAAGATGTTGAAAAAGGGAGTGGACTTTAAGCGGACAATTGAAGCAAATAAATCTTTTGAGGAGATCAAGAAGGCGCTCATGCAAGCACCAATACTTATCAGCCCAGATTTTACCAAGGAATTCCTTATTGTTACATTTGCTTCTGAGGATACAATCGTTGGAGTTCTGCTGCAAAAGGGAAGTCAAGGTACTGAACAACCTATTTCTTTCTTTAGCAAGACATTAGAAAATGCTGAAATGAAGTATAATATCCTAGAGAAGCAATCGTATGCCTTGGTGAAAGGAATAAAGGATTTCAGAATCTATGTTTTGCATTCTCATATTGTTTCCTATGTTCCAAATGTTGTTATAAAGGATATTCTAACACAGGCTGATCCGGATGGAAAAAGGGGCAAGTGGATAGAAAAATTGATAGAGTATGACATTGAGATTAAACCCACGAAGTTGGTGAAGGGTCAAGGCCTAGCCAAGTTGCTGACACAATCAAATTTGGACTGCCTTGACATTAACTTGAGTACAAAGATCTCAGAAATTTCTGAAAATGAAGAGGAGTTGGTCCAGATAAATGAAAAATTCTTGGTTTCAGAATGTACAAGGATGTAGAATTTTTTTTGCAGCATAATAAAGCCCCTGCTAATCTTTCAAAATCCAAAGCCTGATTTTTCAAGCTAAAATATTTAAGATATTTTGTGTATGACCAAAATTTGTTTTGGAAAGATGCAGGAGGGATATTGTTAAATTGTCTCCTTGAAGAAGAAGCTAATAAAGTAATTGATGAATTCCATAAGGGAGATTGTGGAGGAAATCACTATTGGAAAGCAACTGCAAACAAGATCTTGAGGGTTGGATATTTTTGGCCAACTATGTTTAGAGATATCTATAAAATGGTAGCTACATGTCATGAATGTCAAGTGTTTGAAGGAAAGAGGAATCTTGTGTCATTGCCTTTGGTTCCTATATATGTTGAAGCGCGCTTCCAGCAATGGGGATTGGATTTTATAGGGGAAATTCATCCTCCTTCATCAGGGCAGCATCGCTGGATTCTCATAGCCACTGATTACTTTACCAAATGGATAGAAGCAATCCCAACAAGACAAGCAAATGATTAAGTGATTATCTCTTTCTTAGAAAATAATATATTATCGAGATTTGGTTGACCAATGATGATTATAAGTGGCAATGCCCAAGATTTTAAGTCCAAGAAGATGATTAATTTTTGCCATCAGTATCACATTTCTCTTGGACACTCTACTACTTATTATCCACAAGGGAATGGCCTTGTTGAATCATCAAACAAAAGCCTTGTAAGGATAATCAAGAAGCTGCTGCAGGAAAATAAGAAAGCTTGGCATTTGAAATCGAAATATGCCTTGTGGGCTAACCGGATTTGTACAAAGAGATCCATTAGAACATCGCCATATGAGTTAGTATACGGTGCTGAAGCCATATTTCCAACATCCCTTGGAGTACCTGTAATGAAGCTGATTCAAGGATTAGAGGAGGAACGAAACACTGTACAAAGAAGGATCAATCAATTGATAGCCTTACAGGAGAAAAGAAATGAGGTGTATGATAGTCATTAACAAAGTCAGAACAAAATCAAGAGAACATTTGATAAGAAGATCAAAAAAATTACTTTTCAGATCCATGATAGCGTGTTGAAATGGGAAGCTAGAATTGAAGAAAAAGGTAAGCACGGTAAATTTGAAAATTTGTGGAAAGGCCCATATCAAATTTCTGCTTTTCATGGAAACAACACTTACATTCTGCAAGAAATTGATGGAAAACCATATGCTGGAGGACCTGCCAATGGTAGGTTCCTAAAGCATTATTATTGATCAAAATCCTACCAGTTTCTCACAACATTGTATATACCCGTTTTATCAATTTTTCTTTTGTTGAAAATAATGACAAGCTGAACAGAAAGCTTAAGCCCAAGGTGAAGGCCCAAGAAGTTGGAAAAAGATGCTTGTCAAGCAAATCTATGTTTATCATAAAATGGATAAAGCACTGGACCTGCGAGTTCTTAGTGTACTACAAGAGCACACTATCCCAAGTGGAGCCACTGTTATCACTTAAGAATTCTAATGCCAAAATTTTTCACAATAGTTTGATGGTAAAGGTTGGTGCTAGTCTAAGTTTGATTTTTGTTTGCCTTAGAGTCTGAGTCTTAGGAGTCTTGCGTCAACTATACATTCTCATTCATCACTGGTCTCATAACCATGTGTCAGTTTTTTTCAAAGGTTACTATGTGCCACAAAGCTCTTTAGGTAATTTCGCAGCGCATAAATCCATTTTAGCAGTTTCGCAACGCATCATGTTTTAGGTGATTTCATAGCGCATAATTCAAATTTTATATTGACTGCGCTACGAAATTGGAGATTCGTGCAATCCGTAGCAGATCTTTCCTAACTGTCAAATCTGTCAAGTTCAGTTATGTTCGCATCATTCACTGTCATCTTATACACTCCACATATCATGTCCAACCACTTATCTCCATCATTACAGCTGCTAGATACCTTGGTACACTCGGATTGTAAGTTCTAAGAAAAGCAAGGTATTCACAGTCTTAATTATGATTGTATTCGTTGCATGAGGAACAAGTCTGCAAGTTTTCAATTTGAATGCATTGTTACCAAGCAAGGTAGTTATCAAGCGAGGCAGAGATTGAAGTTTGAGTAGTGCTAGTATTTAAAACCTTCATTACACTGACGTCTCATGGAGGGATCTGCAGAAAGAAAAGACCACAGCTCAGGAAGATGCTTGAGAAACGAACCTGAAGGTGTAGACATTATCTTGAAAAACAAAGAAGTTGAGCATGCATTCAAGCAGGTTGGATGTTGGAATTTTTGTGAGAAACTCCAGGGAGGTCATGCACAAATCACCAAGGAATTTGCTTTGAATTTCACAGGGCTGAATTCGAAGGTTGGGATGCTCGAATTGAAAGTCTCACCAGAGGTAATATCCACAGTTACTAAGATTCCAAGGGGACAAGAAACTTGGTTTAAGAATTTCAAATTTGATATGACCCCCTGCAAAGAATTTCTGAAGCCGGAGTACATTGACTCAAATTTAAATAAGTCCGTGCCTAGAAATTATGTCAAGGACTCATATGCCAATCTGCTTACCTATATACAAAGGTACCTTACCTGTGAAGGGAGATATAATAAGGTGTATTCATATCATTTCAAGCTTCTCCTACATTTTACAGGAAAGATATCCCTTGATTTACCTTTTTACTTATTCTGTAGCTTAAGTAAAATGTGTGATAAGGTGCAACTAAGGAAAGAAGCCTGTGAGACCTCATTGTTTCACCACGGTTTAATTAAGTTGATTGTTCTGCATGAACTCGAGAGAGTAGGTAGGGATTGGCCCACATTCATATTCATGTCTGGTTTCAAGAATGAGACCGATCTCTGTCCTCAAGCTGTAAAATATCTTCCAACAACAACTGGTCATCAGGCATAAATAAGATCTAGGAGGTTTTCAAAGTTGAAGGCTAGGAAACAAGTAAGAGAATCCACCAAGCCACTGACTATCCAGGATACACTCCAATAGTCCCTTAAAGAGAAATCTCAGGTCAAAGAAGGTGCACATGATTCAAGCACAGGTGAAGGAGTTCAAAGAAGAAGTACTAGGAGCCAGGTAGCTAAAGAAAAAGGCAAATCAGTGATATTTGAAGAAAGCCCTACTTCAAAGGGAGACTTAAATGACTTACTACAAGCCATTGACATTGAAGAATCTCCCCTGGTTCAATTAAATTTGATAGAGTTAGGAAAAGACAAGGCTAAGAGAGTCAAATCCTCGAAAAAACTCAAGTTTGATGATCAGGTTGATCAATTTGTATTTAAGCCAAGGAGACCCATAACGAGGAATTTTAAACAAA
>APFE031060663.1:14499-48695 GCA_000404065.3 Pinus taeda | reverse complement strand
AAATAATGAATAATAAATAAATCATAATAAAAATAATAAATAAATAAAAATGATAAGTAATAAAAATAAAAATAGTAATAACCAAAATAACAAATAATAATAAAAATAATAAAAAAAAATATAATAACCATAATAAAATAAGGAAATTATCAAAAAATTTAGCATGCCGACACTTGTAGGGTGGGCATGTGGCATGCAGAGACACATGGAGGGTGTGCATGTGGTTTCCCATCCAATGTTTTTTCTATTTAAGGAATGATGAGGAGGATGGAAGGGCTTCGATCATTCTGAGGTTCCATCTTCATTCTCTTGGGAGAATGCTGAGACTTAGGAACACTAGCAGTAGTCGTTGATTGAGGGCTCGGGGGTGGCCAGTTGTAGCAGAATCTTGCACAATTGAGCCTACGGTTGGGAGGAGAGTCGTCCCCAAATCTTGTGGTAGAGGTATAATTTCATTGAAGAATTGCTTTCCTTTTTTGATATTAATTTTAGTTCTACTTGTGCTGTTACAAAATTTCACTCCCCTATAGCCCTCAAATCCTAGGGCAGAGGGTTACCAGCAAGCTCTGTAGATCAAAAATTGAATGTTCATAAGGAAAATGAAATAATCGTTCACAAAGAAAAGTAGCGAGGAAGACAAATCGGTAGCTCCATAATGAAAAAAGTGAAAAATATAATGAAATGTGGATCCAGATTATAATTAATCCATCTAAACTAGCCACTAAAAATTTCAAGAAAAGTGACCCTAGACTCCATTCTGGAGGGAACAAATGCATAGTAAAAAATGAAATTCCTCTCTTAAAATTATAAGCAGTTGGCCCATGATAAGCGGATGTCTAAAGTTAAATATCTAATAAAAAAGGAAATGTCAACCATCCTCCTACTTTAGGATATGAAGTTTGGAGATGAGAGTCCTTCCAAAAAATTTCAAAATTGTCGCAAAATTATGAGCTTAGAGTGATTGGATCATGCATGGCTTCTAGGGGAATTTGTTCGATTTTGTCTGTACCTTTGTTTTCAAGTAAATTGACTCACATTTGGTGCCTCATTGCTTGTTGGTTTCCTTACTTCATCTCCCATCAAAAAAGGTGTGTAATCTTGTTAATGTATATGTGCTTGTTTAATATACTGAAAAGATCAACTGTTGGGAATCTTTCTTAGACCTCAAAGACTCTCCCTGGAATTGAGATTATATTATGGCAGGGGATTTTAATACAAACCCACATCCTAGGGGGGAGGATGATCCCCCATTTATGATAATTTTCAATAAATTTTAGAGGATCTAATTACTTCATTATATCTAATGGATATCAGGTCGACTACCAACAATTTAAATGGAATAATAACAAATCTAACCTAGGTCTTATTGCAACCCACCTAGACAAATTTTTAGTTTCCTATTCCTTTTAATCTCAATACTTTTATGTCTCGTCTCATATTCTTCCCAAGGAAAGTTTAGATCATTAGCCAATTTCTCTTGAAGTGGGTCGTTTCCCTTCCACTTCTCCCCTCTTTCGATCCAAAGGGAAGGCTTCTCAGATTTGGTAAAGGAAACATGGATTGAGTGGGAAATTGGTTCTCCAATTACCATATTAGAAAAATAAAAATGATGTTAGCCATTAAGTAGTCTATAAAAACAAATATTGAAGACGGGGGGGGAATAAACATGGATAAATAAAATATGGAAGAAGGCCAAAGGAAAATAGAGTAGGGAACCAGCACAAAGGATCGTTCGCAATATGAGTAAGCAAAATTCAAGGTATTCCATCATGTGATTATATTAGAAGAGTAAGAACTGTGTCTCAAGTCCCACAAATTATGGCTTCTAGTTGGAGATCGTAACACCTAGTTTTCACATAGCAAGGTCAAAGCAACAATTTTAGAGGAATAATATTAAATCTATTAGAATGGATGGAGTGTAGATCAAGGACTTCAAAGGGATCTGAAGGGAAAAATTTTATTTCTTTAATTCACTATACTTTACCCAACTTGTACCCAATTCAGAGGTTGTCCATTATATGTTAATTCACTACAATAAATCCCTGTGACTAGCTTCCTCTTTAGCTCCCTTTTTTTCTTCCACTAACTACTTTAGTGTATTTTTCTCCACCTTTTTGAAAAAGCCAGCACTATTATCGATATAGCACTAATTTTGGATTTTTTTTCATCGATCACATCTAGTCAGTGCTAAATTGCATCGACTTTATTGCTAACCTAAACACCTAGTGTAACCTCTTCTTTAGATCCTTTTGTAGATTCATGTATAGCTTCTTGTGTAACATCCTATTTTTCTCCTCTTTATGGCATTGTTTTTAGCATCCATTTTAGATTCCTTTTTAGCCACAGATGAAATATTGTACAACATTAATCCAGTCACTTTCCTTGTACATCCCTACATCATCATAACGGTAAGCTAAGGCAGGTAAGTTTGATTGTAATTTACTTGTAGGATTTGGATTTAAGGGATGATATGACTTTTTTTATTACACATGTCGAGGACAATTTTTGTAATTAAGTTGGGGGGTCTCCCATATCAATCATACCATACACTGAATGTACCCCAATTTGGTAATTACCATTTGGCTAATTGAAGAATCCATTGGATGGAAAGGATCCCAAGAAGAAAGTGTTGGTAATGGTTACACCATCAACTACCCCTATATCTAAGGAATGTACTAATACAACATAACTGAAGGAGTCTGATGGATAGAAGAAGGAAGAGAAAGAAGAAGAATTTGTAAAATAACATACCTGAACACTTGAAGTTCATGTTGTTCCACCTAAATCAAAGGAACCTGAAGAATAATAGAAAGAGGAGAAGCTAAAAAGGAAAAATAATATGTCTCTTTACCATGTAATTCTGAATATGACCTCCTTATTCAGCTAATTAATAAATTGGAAAATGAGAACTTAAGGAAACTTACCATGGTTAAAGGGAAACTTCAGTCTAGAAAACAAAATGTATTAGAAACCTTGGCAGAAGCGGCAAAAGTAATGTCACTTAGATTGATAATGTAATGGATGCAAGAAAATGCTGGAGGAAGAAGATTGTGAAAGGCCAACCACTATTTCAGTTGGAATTCAAGTTGGTGAGAAAGATGAAGAATTCCAAATTGTTTTTCCACAAGAACTTGTTGAATATGTTGTTGTTACACAAGAATCAACAATTGAAGCAAAGTGGGATGGAGTAAAACAATGTGTTATTCCACAAGAACCTATTTATGATGCTACTATTATAGAAGAACCAATAGCTAAAACAAAGTAAACTGAAATATAAGAGGTCATTGCTCAAGAAGAACCTATTGATGATGTTGTTGCCACACAAGAACCAACAGTTGAGATAGTGTAGCTAATGGAGAAAGGGTATGAAGAGATGCTTCACAAAACTATTGAAATTTCCGTTTAATAGTAACAAAAATAACTTAGTTGAAACCTGCAGAGCCATTCAATTGAACATTTTTTATTTAGGAATTGGAGAAGTGGAGGAAATTAGAAATTTCGCTAAAAGTTGAAGCTCTTCCTCTCAAACAACATAAGGAATCTTTTGATAATATGAAGAGGACATGGGATGAAAAATTAAACGTTCAAAACTTGGTGAGGATTCAGAAAGAAAGGAAGTAGGCATTGTTGCAAGTGGAAGAATTACAAAAGGAAGTACAATTGTTACAGCAAGAAAATGAGTCTATGTATGAACTTGTTCACAATATATTAAGTTGTAGACCTCCTTCTTAGTCCTATACCCTATTTTTTCCAGAAAAGTGTTTCCTTTTTCGATTAACAAACCTCAAGGAGAAATGACCATATGAGGTAAGGGAGGCTCAAGACCTTCTGGAAACTCTCCAGAAGGCCACTTTTATAGATAAACATCTATTGTGTGAACTATATCTGCATGATTGTGTTTGTTTTGGTGAAAGATATCTTAATATCACACCATACATTAGAGATGTTTAGTTGAGATCCTTTGTGGCTTTTGTGAAAAATCATGTTATTTGCAAAGTTTTCCATGATATTGTAACAACTAATGAAAAAAGGATGAAATTTCTTATTCAAAATGAACCAAGGTATGCTGAAAGAGTCTTGAGGCTCTATAGTAGGATATGGTAGTATGGAGACACCAAGAAGATGCTAATGGAGTTTGTAAACAAGGTTTTGGAGGGGTTGGATTAGCATCATAGGGATGAGACAAGATGCATGGAATGGGAGTAGACTTAGATGGGGCACTTGAAGGAAGGATTTAAGAGATGAGTACTATTATTGTCTTCTAAAAATTTACAGGGCACTCTCTAGGGTTTTTCATTATGTGGAGTGCATTATAATATGTGAGACTAGTTGGATTGGACTTAGGTTCAAATTTCCTCTTATTTGGCTCCCTACCTATGAGTATCAACATTTATATAATCTTGCTGATATATTATCAGAAATGGAATTGGTTCTTTCCCAAGGCTACAAAGCAGATTCAAAGGATACTGCAGGAGCCTACAATTTTTCATAATTTCACTCTTACCACATTAGGAACCACTTAGAAGGGTCTACATGAGGACATGAAAATACTTAAGTTGGGGGAAGATGTTGGGACATGAAATTAGCATCATTTTGCATTCATTTTCCTACCTTTTCTTTACCCTTTTGTATTCCCAAGACCATACTTTGCCACTGCAAAAACCATTATCAACCTATGTGTGTATCGTTTTGTATGGCATCCTTATGATCCAAATCTACTTGCAATTTTGCATGAGAACTATTGTTTTAAGTTATTTTTCTCATAAAAATGGCAACTAGGATTTTATAGGGTTTGTGGTCTTTTGAGATGATGTTGCGGGATTACACTTTCTAGTTTTTCCTTGCCAAGGATAAGACAAGGACTCATTGAGCATTACTATTACACATGAAGGTATATCTTCAATGCATTAACTTCCTTCAATTTGGTCAAAAGATAGTTTAACAATCAAAGGAGAAGTTTATGGACAATGCAATTGAAATAGTTAGGATCTTTTATTGATAATTATTGTAATTTGGAAAAGTTGTTACAACTTTGTCCTATACATGGAAAATGTTATCAAATTGTTAATATGTATTCTTAAATTAGACCACATGAGAATCGAGAGATTCTCATGATGATCTTTATCATTGTCATTTGGAATTATAAAGAGTTGTACTCTCTTCCCAAATGAGACAGACATATAGAAATAGATAGATCATTGATAGAGGGGGAGAGCACCAACATTGTAATAATGTATGTTTCATTAACGTAATCTCAATCATTCGTGGTACCATGCCATTATATTGACTAGCTTATGTGTTGTGTAGTGTACTAGCCCCTTCTAGGAAGGAAGGGACTTCTTTCTTAGTAGGGATCACTCGTTAGGAAGGTACTATAGTTGTTTGATTTATTTCCTCTTAGTTATAATTCATATGTGGTTGTTGTTACTGTTACTATTAGTCTTTTTCATGCTTTAATGATTACATAATTCTAACCTTTATATTGTGTAACAACATAGGTCTTAGACCAGTCCCTTTGTTAGTGTGAAAGTTATTTGATTCTTGTTATAGTTTGATGGTGTGTTCATTTCATTTGAATGTGTGTTTCATAATTTGTTGAGATAATGGTTTCTAGAAGTGTTGTTCTTTTCTGAATAAGAGTGACAATGTGACAAAGTGGTTTTATTTTGCATTGTGTATTTATTTCTTGAGAATATGAATAAGGTTTGAGAGTGTAATAGTTAGAGAGTTGAATTTCTATGAGTGTGATTACAAAATTGAGTTTGGCATTCATTAAAACTAGACGTCACTTTCCTTTGCATATATTTTGTGTAAGTGCCTTGAAATTAAAAACCTACCTAGATTGACAATTAATGTGAAGACTTTGAACTATTACTCCGAATTAAAAAAAACAATTGGTTTACCCAACAACAAGCTAAAGCAAAACTTGGAATGTCATACGAAATCTGAAGTAGAATTATTTAAGGTTCAAAGTAAACAGATAATAATTCAAAATCGTGTCAAATAACTAAATAAAAAATCTACAATTTGAATAAATCAAATTTTCCAATAAATGAAGCCTTGACATGAATTTGAGTGAAGCAAGCCAATTTTGGCCTACTTCACAAAAATTCACACCTAGCCTTCATTTCAAGGCCAAACTAAATGATTTAGATTGGAGAGTACCTTTTTACTCATAATTAACAATAATTTTGCACATATAAATTTTTGTTAAGCAAGAATATGCCAATTTGGATTGATTTCTTAGGGTTAAATTCAAGGTTTATGTTCCTCAAATAAAAGCACACCAGGACATATACTTAATTGACTGCGATAATGGTCATTCCAACCTAAATATTAAACCATTTTATGAAACATATCATAGTCATTTTCATAAAAGAAATGTTATACACTGAAATCTAAGTATGTTGAAATAACAATTGATCATATTTGCCAATGATCATATTCGAAACAAATATGCACTCATAGGCCAAACCAATTACACTCTTGGTAATGAAATTTGAAATGGAACATGATTGGACAATTCCTAAACTTAGGAAATAACCTTGCATCATGCTTGAAAAATATCCTACATAAATATGTCTCCCACTTAGACTTGACTTTCACATAAGGAAAGTCGAAGCAGAACTTAGTATGTTGTATGAAATATGAAGTATAAATATTTAAGCTCAAAGAAAACATATAACAATGTAAAAGTGTGTAAAATTATTAAAAAAACAATATAAATTTTAATCAATCAAATTGGCCAATAAATAAAGCATGGGTCTGCATTTTAGTGAAGCCTAGAAATTTTGGTTTGCTTCACACAAATGCGCAATTTCAAGGCCAAATTGAATGATTCAAATTGGAAAGTATTTTTTTAGCTCATAGGTAACATTAATACAATTAAATAATTTTAATTTTTCATATATATATATATATATAATATATAGTAGAGAGAGAGAGAGAGATAGAGATAGAGAGAGAGAGAGAGAGAGAGAGAGATTTTGTTCATGAATATTCTAAATTGCATGGATTTTCATAGGATAAAAGGCAGGGTTTGTGCGCCTCAAATAAATGCACACCAGGAATTTTTTGGAATAAGGAGATTGACTAAGAAAAATCAAATTTGAATTTTCATAGGTGAGACTTATAGTTTCTTGGTTAAAACCCTATGATTAAGTAAGGTCAGATGACCTTATTTTAGTCGTAATTAGGTTTAAATGTTGCCAAGAGATAGATAAAGAGATAACACCTAGGGTTTGCAAGGTCTATTTTAGGTTTTTCTATATTGTACATATTTTTTAGGGTTTTAAGGTTAAGATTAGGTCAAATGACCTAGTTAAGGGACTAGGAAGGGACATGACACTTGTTCATGGTAGTTAACAGGATAAACAAGATTTGTGTGAAAACCATGTAGCGTTGGTGCAAAAGATACATAGCATTGTAACTTCCTAGACTTAAGGTAGAGTTGAGATATTCATGGATTTTTTTCTTAATCTCAAGTGATAGTTGAGATATTCATGGAAAGTTAAGATTCTCATGGGCATAATTGAGATATTTCCTCAAACTAATCCTTTAAAATGGCTCTAAGAATTATATGTGATTAATTATCTCTATCTTCATCACTTGCATGCCTAGATTATGAGAAGACACATAATATTTGAATGACCTTTATTTAGGTAACTAACTCAAAAATAATGATTAGTTATTTAATTAATGAAGAATGGGTAGTGACATCTATCCCAATGCAATGTCATGGATCCCAACAAATATGATACACACGCATTGGAGTAAATGTGCACTTAGGGCCTCATCCATACATAATTAGGTCCACATATTACCACTTTTTCATATACTATAAGTTCCCTATTATTTGGAATTATGTCCATTGAAGATGATTCTTTCATTGTTGGAGAAGTCTTTGAATGGAGAATAGCATAAAAGGTGCAATGCTTAAGCGAAAATTTTTACCCCAAAAAAATGTTGTTTAAGGTCTCAAACTGCTCCTAAAAGGTTCCAGATGGTCAACATGGTTATCTATTCAGTATGGGATATCTCAATGTGATAGGGAAATGGTCGTTGGTGCAAAAATGATTGAAAAATCAAACAATTGACAGGTATCAGAGTATGGGGGTATCAGAATGAGAAACATGATAGAGCTATCTAGTATTGGATGTCTTATATAGTTTCGGCAGTCTACACAACTATACCAATTACAATTGTGCGAGTGGCCATGCATCTTTCCCTTAAACATTTGTGTGATCACTACAATTGTTATGACCATTATCCAAGCGGAAATTTCCATGATTGTTTGATCTTCATGTTCACCACTCTATACTCATAAAACATCCATAGTCACATGCATCTGTGCGACTATGCATCCCTTTCACGTGTGATTTTCAGTGCAACTGTCCTTGTTTTAATTATGACACTGGAGGAGTGGGCCAACTACTAGTGCATGACTCTAATTGTGGAGGGTGGGGCACTAGAGATTGCATCACACCAAGATGTGGGGCTTTGTGCTGCTACAATGATGATTGTGAGAATTTTTAGAGGGATGACTTTACACATAATTATCGGGCATCAGATAGGAGTATCGCACCAAGTGCATGGGGGCACCTTCTATGATTGGAGGATCAATGCAATGCAATTTATAATGTTTAACTTTAAAATACAAATATTTATTTTTCAATATAAATTAGAAACTATTTTCAAACACTTGATTAGACTATCACTTGAATGTTTTGCAGTATTATCATAATATAATTCCATGTGTATAACTACCTCACAAAATTTTTATAAGTTTTTTGTCCTATTAAATACATTTACACAATACAACTTCATGAGAATGACTATCTCACAAATTCTATATTATATACCCTACTAGGAGGAAACAACTATAGAAGCCTGATCAAATTTCATTCCACACATCATGAGGAAATATCAACAACTATATCCACAAAATTCTAGCAAGGGGCTTGAACATTAAATACCATACCCATTGCCCAACATTGTAGGATTGGGTAGGCAAGTTTTGGTGGATTGTATTGTTTCATTGGAATGGAAGAAACCCTGATTGTTGAGGAGAAGCGACAAAAATGATTACAATTGCGATAAAATGGATATGGAGGAAGGCAATGAACACATTTTCATCACTTTCTTCAATTCCACCTCTGAATTATTGGATAATTCAATCATAGGGGAAGCAAATTAATCTTTTTATGGTAATAAACCAGACCCTATAAATTGCTAATGAAACATTTGGCTTGATTTCCCCTCTATATCTATTGTTTTTTAAAACCCTAAAAACTGAAAGGTGAGAACAATAGGTCTGAATTTTGGAATAAGTGTTTCTCTGGATGCTACATTCAATGATCAGAATACAAGCACTTTTCACAAAGTTGGACTTATCAAGAACAAAGTGAATGAAAGTAGGTATAATGAGCCCCTGTTTACTCAACCAATCCTTGAAATCACTGGAATCATACTAAAAATGATGAGGAAACCCTACTTTCATCCAATGCACTACAAATGAGGAAAAAATATGCAATATACTTTCAGGAAATTGCATAGAGGATGCTTCTATCTAGTTTATCATCCTAGTTCATGTCCTTATATTGATGAAGCATTTAATTTCCAAGAAAATGGAAGGCTTGATATAGAGTTTCTAAAATGGAGATCGCAGCTTCATGACTATGAGATTCCCAAGTAGGCAAGGCATACCCCCAGACCTGCATGTATGTCATGTACATTAATTGTACCTTGCATCTAGTTACCATTGTTACCAATATACTTTTACAAGTATGGAATTTGGTTGAGTAGTAAGCTCTCTTCTTGCCATACTTGTTTTCACAAAGGATTGGGTAGTAGATACTCATGGTACCCATGATTATTGACGAGTACTCATGGACTGTGTAAAGTATCGAGTCCATAGTCATCCTCAATTCTTTTTATTGCATAAAAAAATGATTGCTTTTTTAAATTTCTTAACACGGTTGAGTATCCATGAGTCACCTCCTTTTGCAAGTACGATTCAACAATACAGTGTCTTACAATTGCTATCCTCCTTGTCTAGTTGGTTGGCATTTTTTAACTCATGGGTCATGTTGAGGAAATGTTAATTGTTTTCCCAATTGAGAATATTGTTTTAAGGACTTTCATTTCCTTTATCCCTCCCCGACGATATCTATTTTTCGTGCCTACTTTTGATCAATAATTTATTGCTCTAGCAAAACCTCACTCAGATTTTGATTTTGATATGCACTCCTTGCAAGAAGTAACATTGTTGTTATATCAAATTCTAGATCTAAGCATGCAAATTGCTATACTTAATTAAGGTTGAAAACTTGTATTGCACTGACGGAAATCGGACAAACATGGAACCTAAACGTAAACAACAATAACATTCACACCATTGACACAAGGTATACCGTGCAGAACCCAATGGGAAAACTCTAGCTCTTCAATGAAATAGCATTTACTATTATTTTTTGGAAAAAAGAAAAACTTCAACTTTTCATTAGAAAGAGAGAATACAACAACGTATTACAGAGTGTTCAACCACATCATCAAGTGATACTCCATTAACTATTCGACTTCCTAATTTATTGTCTGCTAGGAATCTTATACAAAAAAAACTACCAGATCTACAAAGACTGAAATCATAGCTGATCTATTACCGCTATTACATAAAAACAAAAAATTATAAGACTTAGAAAGCATTACAGCTAACATAGTAAAAACAGTTCAATAAATCCAAATAGTAAATCTAACAACTTTGACAATTTTGGGTTACAACTTACGATGCAGTCTACAAGCTTATGGGTCATTCAACAATTATATAGCCAAGTCTCTTTTCTGCATCCTTACATCGGTTACAGTACCTCGGCCCTGCAACGACAGAGGCATAATTTTTCATGTCAAATGCAACACCAGCGTTCTCCTGAGAACCAAGCATTAATAAAGCAAACGCATTAAGATCCTTCTGGTAATATAATCTGGAGATGATTGTTACCTAATTCAGCCATTACTCTTCAAGTACGTGTGTAGGCCGCACCACCGAAGACGGCATCCAAAGGAGTGGTTGAAGCGAGACAAGCCCAAAGCAGCCTCAACGCCTGAACCATAAAATTGTGATCACCTCTTTTATTAACACTAATAATTATTTTCGGTTAGTGATCTATGGTACAGTTTAGTTTAGTATGATGTTTAAAGTATTGGAATTCGATTCGATATGATAAAAATTGGAATGAAAAAAATTCAATTCTCAAAAAATTCCATAATAGACATCATAAAAACATTTTTTTTATATTAATTTTTTTCACAATTTATTTTGAATATTATTATTATTTTTATTAATTTTAAATAATATAACAATCTTATAAATAAAATTATCTAAAAAATATTATCATCTTTTCTCTCCAAAACATCAATCTTTCTATAAATAAAAACTAATTACTTAAGATTAAGTTACTTCATATATTTAGGTTTCAAGATTGAAAAAACAAAAATTTTCTAATATCAATTTTACCTTCTATTTTGTTTTGCCTTTTTAACTTTTCATTTTTCTTCTTTATATATGTCATCTAAAATCTATTTATTTCTATACATAAAATCTTAACTAATTACTTAAAATTAAGTTACTTCATATATTTAGGTTTCAAGATTGAAAAAACAGAAATTTTCTAATATCAATTTTTCCTTCTATTTTGTTCTGCCTTTTTAACTTTTATTTTTTTTCTTTATATATGTCATCTAAAATCTATTTATTTCTATACATAGAATCTTAACCCTAACATAAAGCGACCTGCATGGACACATGTTCGCTAAACATTCTTTATTCGAGCAAGGGAAATTAGAAATGTTCTATGTTTATACGAGCAAGGGAAATTAGAAATGTTCTCTAGTCGGTGGAAATAATACGAGTCTCACCCTCCTTAATAATACCAAGTACATCCACGTCAGCTCTATTATTTGGGAAAAGAAATCAAAGCGAATATATTTCCCTCAATCGAATTTAACCTATTAGTCACTGAACCAAATCGAATTGCAGAGTATTCAAATTTTTCAAGCCGACCGAATTTGGTAACTATGGTTTATGGTTTAAAGTTATCGGTCCATTATTAAAATTAAAAGCCTAAATGTGTTAGGTTGTTATCAAAATTAAGACCAGTAGTCTAACCAGCAGCACAAATAGCCTGGAAAGCTATGAAAATTCCAGTTATATTTAGAGAAGATCCCATAAAGATTTTTGTAAATCCAAGTCATAGTTGTTAAACTTCAAAAATTTTAAGTGTCTTAGAAGTTTTCTATGTCAATTCATTTCCATCATTAAAAACACAATTCAAATACTACCTCTACAAAAAAATTTGGAATTTTTTTACTTAAATTCAGACCACTGCCGATTCGATTCCTCTAAATTAAAACTTAACAATGTCAATCCATCATCAAAATTATGTTAGTGCGTCATCAAAATTGAAAATCTAGCATAATGGAGATGCCCGTCATCCAAATTGAAAATTTTGTTCATCTAGAGAAATCTAAATTACACGTAAATATTAGATGCCTCTTATTTAAAATGGATCTTAAATCACTAACTGCTTACCTCATCGGGACCAACACTTGCATTTCTCTCCTTCAGATCCGAGAGATTTTGGACTTTGAGCTTGTTCAGCAAGTTAATGCTGGTGATGGTTGAAGCGGGAGAGATCTCCAATTCATCGCTGATTATGAAGGTAACCGTCTCCTTCACATAACCTCCCCCGCTGCTTCCTCCGCCATTGCTGTTAACTGCGTTGCATAATAGCACAGGGTATCGCATCAGTTGGCCGCAGGCACAGGGGACACCACACTGAGTGCTCATATAGTGCATAGTGGCACCGTAATAAGCCTGAGAGCCGCAAACGTAATAGTAGGTGAGAGCAGACTGAGTGGGAGCCGAGTTTACTCTGAGGATTTCATTAGACTCGGTAGACGTAACATTCGGCTCTAGTAGGCGGGATTTATCGGCAGTCATAAACATGGAATGGAGCTTATCTACACTGTTGTAAACGTTGGTGAGGCAGCCCACTCTATTTGCAAAATTTTGGGATGAAAGTAATTTCATGACTGACCCGGTTGGCAACGTGAGAAAACTAAAAAGAAGATCAACAAAATCCTTACTGGCTTCTGCAAACAATATCTTCCCACTTCTTTCGTTGATAAGAAGTCTTAAATTCATGCGACGACTCGCAGCGTTCTCCCCTGCCATCTTGATCACCTTACAAATCATAGGAAAACTCGAGAACAGGGTATTGCCTGAAATTAAATAGACCGAATTGGGCCGAAATGGGAAAAACAATGCATGATTTCGGCCGCGAATTATTGCTCAAAATACGGCCCATTTAGTAGCTTATCAGCGATCAAAACGCCGGGAGCTTCGCAATTCCCTTGATTGCAATGTTCATGATTTAGTGCACACGTACGTTAAATGTCATTATGACAGTTTGCTAATATACAATAGGCAGTAATATACGATAGGCGTGTCTATTTTATGGTGGGAAGACCTCCCAACAAAATTTGAGAATAACCTTGCAAGCTGGACCTTTAGAACCTTAAATATAGGTAAAAGACTGATTCTGTTGAAATCAATCCTGCAAGCCAGGGCTCCTTACCTGTTTTTTGCTTTGGCTACTTCCAAAGTAGTCATCAAGGAAATTTGTAATATTCAAAGGCCATTCTTTTGTTTTGGGCAGGGGGACGAGGTTGTTTGTTAGGAAAGTTGGAGAAAAGGTGTACCCTCGTTGTCTCGGAAAAGATATGCCCACCAAAAATCAGGGGGTTCTCGGCCTTTCAGACCTAAAAATACAATGTGAAATCCAGATTCAATCCCCAAATGAGCCATGGAGCAAGCTATGGAGAAAGAAATACACCCAAACATATGAGGAACAAGATGAAGGGAAAAGAAAAGGCTCACATATATGCAATGCAATAGGGCATAATCGATTTCTTGTACAAAATGATAGAATCCATAGGAGCGCCAAAAATGGAGAACATGGATTCCAAAAGAGCAATCAAGTCTTAGGTAAATGGAAATAGAACATGGGAAGCCTTAGGTAGATGGCAATAGAACATGGAAATTTTGGGAGGAGATTATAAATAGGGGAATTAAATTCTAGTAAATGATGGACGAACTTAGATGGCCATATAAGCAAACTAGAAAATACAATTTTAAATAAACATACACGTAGCAACAAATGTAGCTTCAATATTAGATGACAGTATTTGGGGTAAAATCTAGAAACTGACTCTAGAAGTTTCTCTCTTCCTCTAGTTCTTGGCACATGGTAAAATTCAAACTTGGGGTAGGCTATAATGCAAAGAAACATACACATAGCAACAAATGTAGCTTTAATACTACATGACAGTATTTCAGGTAAAATATAGAACTTGACTCCAGAAGTTTCTCTCTTCCTCTAGTTCTTGGCACATGGTAAAATTCACATTTGGGGTAAGCTATAAGGAAAAGAAACATACACATAGCAACCAATGTAGCTTCAATACTAGATGACAGTGTTTGGGATAAAATCTAGAAATTGACTCTAGAAGTTTCTCTCTTCCTCTAGCTCTTGGCACATGGTAAAATTCAAACTTGGGGTAGGCTATAATGCAAAGAAACATACACATAGCAACAAATGTAGCTTCAATACTAGATGACAGTATTTCAAGTAAAATCTAGAAATTGACTCTAGAAGTTTCTCTCTTCCTCTAGTTCTTGGCACATGGTAAAATTCAAACTTGGGGTAGGCTATAATGCAAAGGTTTTCAGTGCCCATTCCTTTGTTTTATTTGTTCTGCAAAATATGAAAATGCAGAACACCTTCTCAATTCTTGTCCTTTCTCTTTTATTTGGAACAAAAGTTCCCTCACTTTTCGACAGTCAGATAGATTTAAACAAAGTATCAATTCTTCCCTTTTAAATGGAGAAACTATACATTCTTTAACCCAATCATCAATAGGGCTTGGCAAAGTCTTCCTGGATTTATGCTCTAGTAGGTCTAGAAGGAAAGAAATAGGCACATCTTCAAAATCATTTCAGTATTTGAAGAAATAGTATGGGATAAAATACCTCTAACTGGTCTTTGCAAAACTGGGCCTGTAACCCTCTAGAATTTGGATTCTTACACTCTATTTCCCCTTTCCCTGAAATGCCATCAATCATAATTGGTCATCCAAAATGAACTAGTTTAGACAAATGGAGTCCCCCAACCCAAGGTTTTATTAAACTCAAATTTGATGGAGCCTCAAATTAAAGGCAATCCAAGTCCAACTAGTTATGGAGGAGTTTTCATAAATTATAGAGGAAACATTCTTAATATTTTTGCAGGTTCAATAAAAATAATGTTGAAAAATGCGGCAAGAAATTCTCAGTTTAATTTATCCTTGGTTAAATTGAGAAAATTTGAATTTCCACATCAGCAGAAAACTTGGATGTTGTTAACTTGTGTGACATGGCTTGTGTCACCTAGTTTACTCAGTAAATTCAAGTTGGAGGAGTTAGATTTCAGTTAAGCATGTGTGATTGCAAAATTGTAACAATCAAGGTCAGTTATCTAAGGTTGTTTCCACTTAAACTAGTTCTAACTATTGAAGGAACTAGTAGAGGTTCAGTTGTGCAGTGGGATTTTAGTCAAACTCAGTGATCATCAAGTTAACTAATCAATCAACCCAAAATAGCTAGTGCATGTAGATAATTCGAGTTTCCCGAGCTTGGTGGAGATTCCAAGGCAATGTAACATCAGTTGTAGACTAGTCTTGAGTGTACAAGTGGTGCATGTAGTCAGATGATCAACCTAAGGAATTGCACAATCCATTTTGGAGAAATTCCTAAATAACAGTGGCCTAATTTCTCAAGGATAAGCGCAAGGAAATAGGAGTTCAAGTAGAGGCAGAAATTGACTAAGTCTACGTCAAAGCTTCTAAGTGAGCAGAGAAATAGGTTATTCACTTGCAGATTGTGCTCAGTTGAGCAAAGAAATTGTAATACATCTCTATTCATTAGATTAATGCAAGCAGGCATTGGGATTTTTAGTAGATTACTTTCCCCGGAAAAAAAATATTGTGTGCATGTGTGTTATTTCTCATTGCATGTTTGTGATTGATGTTCTAAATTGTGAATTAATGTCTTTATATCAACAGAGTAGGTTTGTGTCTTGTGATTTAGATTAAAAATTTATGAGCAGTAGCAAATTTACATCATAATTTGTACATGGTATTAGAGAAAGATTCATATTAAAGAAAGAATTTTGAAGTTGTTTCTCAAGAGGCTCGAATTTGAAGTTCAATGCAGCAAGATCTCTTCAGAGCTAAGAAGATGGCCTTCAATGGACTAAGGCTAGAGTATGCTTTGGAAGGAACCTTTAATTTTGTTGCATGAAAGGATCGCATGGAGGCAATATTGGATGACAATGGATTGCTAGAATACATCAAAACAGTTGTTGCAAAACCACCATAATTTGATGCCCAAAATCTTGCTTAGTGGAAGAAAGATGTAGCCAAGGCGAGGGGAATAATCTTGGAGGGAGTACGAGATCACATTGTCTCAAATATCCATTGAAAAGAAACTTTGTTCACAATGTGGAAAGCGGTGATAGAATTGTTCAAGAATAATAGTGACCATAGGAAGTTGGTGCTTAAGGATAAAATTTGAAGTATCAAGATGTAGAAGAATGACACTATTCCGCAATATCTAAGCAAGTTCACACAATTTCATGATGAAGTTGGCAGGGTTGGTGTAAATGTTCCTAAAGAAGACTTGGTAAGCCTAACCCTTTCTAGGTCTTGCCAAGAGTTGGCATAGCTATCAAGATTCGGTGAATGAGAGGGAGAAACTACTGAATTGGGATCACTTATGGTATGATTTGGTACAGGAGGAAATAAGGCAAAATACCAGAGATGGGACTTCATCCAAGGGTGAGGATGAAGAAAAATTTGCATTGGTTGGAAAGGAAAAGAAGGGAAAAGGGAAAAATTCTCAACCCAAACCAGATTCCAGCCAAGGGGACAAAAAGAAATATTTGTCCAAAATTAAATGTTTCAATTGTCATGAATTCAAGCACTATACCACGAAGTGTCCACACAAAAAGTCAAGCAAGAAAACCTCAAGTGGAGTAGCAAGTGAAGCTTTAACTTCACAGTTTGAGCTTGATTTTACCTTTATTGCATGCATGGAAAGCACAGTGATGGGGAGTGTATGTACTTGGACTTAGGTGCATCGTTCCACATTACAAGGTGTAGAGAGTTTTTCAGTGACCTGGAGGAGAAATATTTGCACATGCACATCGAGCTGGGAGACAACGGAAGCTACAAAGCGACCGGCGTTGGTATAGTCACATTTCAGAGGGAGTTAGGATCGCCTCTTAGACTCAAGGATGTCATGTTCGTTCTAGGCCTAAAGAAAAATCTCATCTTTGTAGCAGTTTTGGAATACCATGGTTATGATGTGATCTTCAACAATGGAAAAGAATTTCTAAGACACATTGTAAAAGCCCTAGTGAAATTTCCATGTAATAAATGTTAGAACAATAACCATAGATGATTGGGACACTTATTCCAAGATGAATGTTGGGAAAGACATCCTAGGGGATGTTTATTTGGTTTTTTATCACTAAGGAAATTGGCAAAGACAATGGCTAAGGCTCTGGAAAGGCAAAATGGCATTTTGGCACAATTATTTATGAAAATAATGAAAATTATGAGAAAAAGGAGGTGAAAGGTCACATGTTCCATGCGAGGAGGAAAATGAAGGAAAATAATGGAAAATGAAGAAAATAGAGACCTCATTCATAAAAAGTCTTCTGAGGATTAGTTGATAACATTTTTTCAGTTCAGTTTTGGAGCACTCTCATTATTCTCTCTCTTTCATACTCTTGCATACTTAGAAATTTTTTTCTTGGATCACTTTGGCATTGGAGCAAGAAAGGAAGAAGGCAAGAGGAAGCAAAGATCAAGCAAGGAAAGGCAGGATCAAGCAGCTATAGTGGGCTTCATTGTAAGTATCGACTTTCATGTGTATTTTCCTTGCTAGATTTGGCATGCATGGCATTGCATGTGGTTCTTTTCTATTATGACATGGATTTTTCCAGGTGTAACAGTGTTTTTTAGCCTAGCCTTGTCATTTTCGAAGAGCCATGGTGTGATGGGGTTCTCATGTTTGGTTGAGCTAGATTGCCGAATGGATTTGAAGCTGAGTGAGGTGGATCTCCGAAATGACAAAACACATGGCCTAGTAACCCCTGAAACGGACTGTGGATTGTGGTAAAATAGAATTTGTGTTGCCTTGGATGGCCTAGGAATTCTTTCCGGTGAATGGCAGGATATACGGTAAATCCTAGAGGTGGCTTGCTCTTCATTGGGCCTAGTAATTGTGGGTTTGGCATGTGTAGTAAAGCCTAGAGAGTGGGTCTTAGTTTAAGGCCTAGTGGTATGGGTTTGGATGTGGTAAATCCTGAGAGACTAGGAGATGGGAAAATTCCTCATAGTGTAGGTGGAGAAATTTAGTGGCATCCATTCTTATTTGGCCTAGTGATTAGGTGGACATCACAGTAAATCCTATAAGACATGAGGAAACAATGGTTCATGGCTATTCTAAAATAAGTAAGAGATCCCTACACTTAACTCTGTTGTTTACACTTGTAGGTTACATGTCGATGATATGTTTGATGAAATGTCTGTCATGGCTAGTAGAAGTTTGGCTAAGGCCTTGGTCAACTATTTACTTTTACATCTTTTTCTCCCTGTACCTTACTTAATTATGAGCTTTCATTCCATTCTAGGTAGTGGCCTGGGATCTGGGCCTGAAAAAATGGCTCAAATCCTGGAGTCGCTAGCACAGAACAGGAAATTTTTGTCCACATTCGCTGGCATGCAGGCCTATGAGAGAAACTTTAGGTCTCTCGTCACTCCCTTTCCCATAGCACGAGAGTGACTAAGCCTTAAATTTTCTAGAACAGCAATGGGACCTAGGGACAGGCTATCTAAGTCGTTGACCTATCTCCTGAGGGTTATGTTGATGATGTTGGATGGCTTTGTGTGATGTTCCATCGATTCCACTTCCTTAAGGTTACCTAGGAGGTCGAATTTGATCATAGTAGCCTCTCGTCTCATGTTTACCCCAGTTGGCATGGTTACTTGGGTGGATGTGGGAGGAGGGTGTTACAGAGTGGTATCAGAGTATGGTTCAACTCTCAAACTAAATGGGTTGAATGTGTGTTGGTCATGCATGCATGTCAGTTGCATGTCTATCTCTTACACTTATATACTTATTTCATTTTCTTGATGATGGATTAGGGTTGTTGTATGGTTATCATGGAGAATTTGATGTTGATCTTTCAGAACATATTTGTCATAAGCAAGTGATTGATTTCATATCGATTATATGTCACTTACATGTTGATCATATGTCACCTACTTACATCATTTTATGTTAATTTACATCCTTGAGTATTTTGATTACATGTATCAGTTTATTTATTGTGTATGTCTATACGTTGTTATGATTATGTTATACTTGTACCACATTGATTTAGTGATCTTGCAAACAAGGTATCCTCCCCAAGCTATACTAAGGTATGTCAATTTATTGTGATTTGTTTTATCTGAAATATTATGCGTTGCAGGAATAAAGAGATCAAATGGATAGCAAGGTGGTAGACTACGTAGAATCTCCCTATGCATCAAATGAGTAGCATGGTGTGGGGCATACTTCTGATTTAGTCGATACATTGAGAAGTTTGAAGGAAGAGATAATGAGTTTTAAGGCAGATAATGATTGGATCATACAGACACAAGAGAAGCAGGAAGAGGTGAATGTTATACTTCTTCAGATTTTTTCGGACTTGCAGCCACAAGGGTTGCTTTAGATCAGCCATGCACATGAGGACAGGACTAATGGAGCATATGGTAGTAGATCTTCTAGTAGACACAGGTCGGATAGATCTAACACGGTGAGAGATGGAAGGTTTTTGGACACTCTGAATAGGAGGGAGTTTGAGTATAGGTATTATTCAAGTTTTTTTTCTGATAGACATCATGATCACCATCTCTATCATCCTTAGAGGAGGAATCTTAGGGGGTACTTGCTAGATGAATTCAAAAAAGAAAAACCACCTACTTTTGATGGAGATGTGAAGAAGTTATAAGATGTAGAGGCTTGGATACTTGGCATGAACAAATTATTTGAGTTGCATGAGTACACAGATAACATGAAGGCCTAAATAGCTATCTTTAACTAGAAAGGTAAAGCATACATATGGTGGGAATATGTTAAGCAAGTTAGATACATTTGGACATATGACTTGAGCTGGCAGGAATTCAAGAGGCTTTTCAAGAAGAAGTACTTGTCAGAAAGGTATTATGACAATAAGGCAAAATAATTCTATGACCTAAAGATGGGACCAATGACGGATGAAGAGTACACAACCAAGTTTCTAGAGCTATTGAGGTATACACCATATCTTACTGATGAGAAGCCTAAAGTTCAACAGTTCGTAAGTGGTTTTCCATTAGCATTTAGAGATCGAATTGAGTATGATGAGCCTCGGTCACTTGAGGAATTTATTGGGAAACTCAAGCATTGCTACAAAAAATCAAAGCGTAAGAATGAATCTCAGCATGGATGGAAAGGAAAGGACAAAGGTAGAGGTAAATGGCAGCCTAAGAGAACAAAGCCTCAGAATGTAGATGAGAAAGAGAATGTGGCACCGCAAAAGATATTTAGTGTAGCTAGACAAGGACATGAGTCACAGCAGCAACATAGAGGTGTTGGTACTCATCAGTTTGAGTGTTGGATATGTGGCAAGAAACACCTTAAGAGAAATTGTCCACAGAATCAGGGTGGTAAGCCTCAGATATACAGTGCACAAGAGGCACAGACTGTTGGGGACGTTGGACAGAGTATTACACGTATCTATGCAGTAGTGGACAATAAGCAAGCAAAACACTAGGCATCTATCATTGAGATGGACGGTAAGATTTGTGATCAAGTTAGTTTTATTTTGATTGACCCTAGATCTAATTATAGTTATGTTAGTCTTGACTTGGTGGATAAGTTTTGTTTGAGTAAGGAATTGCATGCAGAGTCTTGGTTAGTGCAATTCGATACAAGTACAAAGAAGTGAGTACATCATTGGGTAAGAGCTTGCGCATTTGACTTAAATGGTATGCCTATAGCAGCCCATTTGAATGTACTAACGTTGGGTTCAAACAATATGTTATTGGGAATGGATTGGTTGTATCTTCATAGAACCAAGGTTGAATTTTATGAAAAATCTATTCAGTGTGTTGATGACAATGGGGAACCAAGAGTCTTGCAAGGTAAGAAGAAGACCATATCAGTTAGGATGGTGATAGTTATGCAAGAAAAGCGTAGCCGCAGGAAATGGTACAAGGTATTTGAAGTACACATTTCTAGTGATAAGGGTAAGAAGGTTGAGGATGCAGATGTGTTGAACAAGTACCCAGTGTTGCAGCAATTCAGGGATGTATTTTCTTAGGACATTACAGAGTTGGCACCTCATAGGGAGGTAGAATTTTTGATTGCTCCAGCATCGAAAGCACCTTACAGGAAGAGCACACCTGAGTTGGTTGAGTTGAAATTTCAGTTGAAGGAAATGTTGGACAAGGGATACATTAGGCCAAGTGTATCACCTTGGGGCGCATTAGTCTTGTTTGTGAGAAAGAAAGATGGTACTCTCAGATTATGCATTGATTACAAGCAATTGAACAAAGTGACTATCAAGAATAGATTTGTCGAGGATTGATGACTTGTTCGACTAGTTGAAGGAAGCAGCAATGTTCTTGAAGATTGACTTGAGATCTAGATACCATCAAGTACACATCAAGAGGAGTACATTTACAAGACTACATTCAGGACCAGTTGTGGGAATTATGAGTTTGTTGTTGTTCCATTTGGCTTAATGAATGCTCCAGCTACATTCATATGTTTGATGAATAGTGTGTTGCTTCCATATTTGGATAAGTTTGTTATTGTGTTCATTGATGATATACTGGTATATTCTAAAAATGAGAAAGATCATGCTGAGCACTTAAGAGCAATATTGAGTTTGTTGAGAGAGCATCAGTTGTATGATAAGCTCGACGAATGTAGCTTCTTTCAGACTAAGGTACACTACTTGGAACATGTTGTCTCCAAGGAAGGTATTGCAGTAGATCTAGAGAAGATAAGGGCCATCATGGAGTGGGTAGCTCCAAAGAGTGTGGATGAGGTGAGATCTCTCATGGGTCTAGAAGTTTATTATAGGAGGTTCATCAGGAACTTGTCACATATTTCTTATCTCATTACATCATTGCAAAGGAAAGGTAAGAAGTTCAAATGGACTGAAGAGTGTGAGGCTAGCTTTGAGTAGCTCAAACAGTTGTTGACACATGCACCAATGCTACAGATTGCAGATCCAAACAAAGAGTTCGTAGTATGTATAGATGCTTGCAAGAGAGGACCTGGTGGAATCCTTATGCAGGATGGACAGATGGTATGTTATGAGTCCTGGAAACTAAACGAGCACAAGAAAAACTACCCCACACATGATCTTGAGTTAGTAGTGATTATACATGCACTGAAGATGTGGAGGCACTATCTTGTTGGCAAGCGGTTTGTGCTTATGAGTTATCACATTGGGTTGAGTTATTTTTTTGACCAACCAAATCTAAATTCCAGGAAGGCTAGATGGTTGGCCATGATTAGTGAGTTTGACTTCGATATCAAGTACATCAAGGGTAAAGAGAATAGGGTGGAAGATTCTCTCAGAAAATGGGTACAAGTACATCACTTGGCAGCTATGAGCTCCTATGGGATAGTCTTACAGGATAGGATCTTGCGAGCAGAACAACAAGATGTCAAGTATATGGATATTGTTCACAGGTTTCACCAAGGTGTTGGTATAGGTATAGGTGATATTACAGGTACAGTTCATGGTACAGGTATAGGTACAGGTACATGTGGCAGTACAGGTATAGGTGCATAGGGCATGGACTATTGTCTTACACTAGAGGGATTGGTCACATTCTGATACAGGATATATGTACCAAAAAGCAGTGAACTCAAGATGGTGGTCTTGAGGGAATTCCATGCAAAACCTTATTCAGGTCACCCAAGTTATCAGAAGACACTCACAGCAGTGAAGAGATATTACTATTGGCCGAATTTGAAGAGGAATGTAGAAGATTTTGTGGCTTGATTTTTTTATTGTTAGCGGGTGAAAGTAGAGTGCAAACATCCAGGTGGACTACTACAGTCGGTCGTTATTCCCAATTTGAAATGGGAGGTCATTTCCATGGATTTCATCACAAGTTTTCTAAAGACAGTGAAGCATCATGATTCCATCATGGTCATTGTGGACAAGTTAACAAAGGTTGCACACTTTGTTACGGTAAAGTCTACATTCTCAACTAGTGATGTGGCATAGGTATTCATATGATACGTGGTTAGACTACATGGTGTTCCAAAGAAGATTGTGTCAGACAGGGATGCGAAGTTCACTTCCAAGTTTTGGAAGGAGTTATTTGTAGGTTTGGGCACTGAGTTAGCCTTCAACATAGCTTATCATCCACAGACATATGGACAGACGGAGAGGGTCAACGTGATATTGGAGGACATGTTGAGGATGTATGTGATGCATTAGCAGAGGAAGTGGGAAGATTATCTCCCTTTGGTCGAGTTTACATACAACAACAGTTATCAGTAGTCACTAAGGATGAGTCCTTTTGAGGCATTATAAGGGTGGAGTTGTAACACTCCCATTAGTTGGAGTGATCCAGATAGAAGAATGATGATTGGACCATATATGTTAGCAGAAATGGAACATGAGATGCAGGTGATCAAGAAGAATCTCAAGGCAGCACAGGATAGGCAGAAGAGTTATGCAGACAGGAACATATTGTTTAAGGAGTTCCAGATTGGGGAACAGGTGTACTTGCACATCAAACCAAAGAAGAGCTCCTTGCGGATTAGCTCATGTCCAAAGATGGCACCACGGTTTTGTGGACCCTTTAGTATCATTGAGAAGATTGGGCTAGTAGACTATTGACTTGCACTACTTCTGACAGTGAAATTTCATGATGTTTTCAATGTATCTTTGCTTAAGAAGTATGTTCAGGATGTTGATCACGTGATTGACTGGTCTGTATTGAAGGTGGAACCAGATGGAGAATTCAAGTCGAAGCCTCAATGTATATTGTAGAAAAAGGTGCTCATGCTCTAGAACTGATCAATAGAGCAAGTTAAAGTGCAATGGAATCACTTTGGGCCCAATGAAGCTACATGGAATATGGCACATCAGATGCAGACTATGTATCCTTCCTTTATTTTTGGCTGAGGCAAAGCAGCCTTGATATGGTGGTTTGGTGATTGCTTATGGTGGTTTGGTAGTTGCTTTATGGTGGTCTAGTATTTTCTTATGATGGCTTTGTATATGCTTCATGGTGGTTTAGTACTTTCTTTATGCTGGTTTAGTATATGATTTATGGTGATCGATATATGCTTTATGATGGCTGATACATGCTATATGATGTTTTCATATATGCTTTATGATGTTTTCATATATGTTATGTGATGCTAGTATATGTTTGATATACGTTTTGGTATACGATTTGGCATATGTTTTGGTATATATAATTTTGATGATGTTGTTATATGTACACATGTGTATGGATGTAAATACCGTAACGAGTTGTGTTATAAAGCTCCACTATGCAGTATGGGTGTCATGTTATTACGGTTATGTTATTATGCTATCATGTGGTTATGTTATCATGAAGTTATGATGTCATATGGATTGGCACTCAACAGGATGATCATTGTAAATACCATAATGAGTTTTGTTATAAAGCTCCACTATGTGATATGTTGTCATGTTGTCGTGATGTTCTTCTCTTGAGCAGATCTTTCATTGTAAATACTACATTGAGTTTTGTTATAAAGCTCCATAAGCAGTATGTCTTCTTTCAACATGTTACTGAGGTATACGTGTGATTGAACACTGAGGACGGTGTCCCCCAAGGGGGAGGGTTCTGTAACAACCCTGATTAAAATTCCATGTAATAAATATTAAAAATAATAACCACAGATGATTGCGACACTTATTCCAAGCTGAATGTCGGGCAAGACATCCTAGGGGGTGTTCATTTGGTTGTTTATGGCTAAGGAAATTGGCAAAGGCAATGGCTAAGGCTTTAGAAAGACAAAATGACATTTTAGCACAATAATTTATGAAAATAATGGAAATTAGGACAAAAAGGAGGTGAAAGGTCACATGTTGCATGTGAGGAGGAAAATGAAGGAAAATAATAGAAAATGGAGAAAATAGAGGCCTCATTCATAAAAAAGCTTATGAGGATTAGTTGGTAACATTTTGTTAGTTCAGTTTTGGAGCACTCTCATTATTCTCTCTCTCTCGTACTCTTGGATTATTAAGAGTTTTTTTCTTGGAGAAATTTGGCATTGGAGAAAGAAAGGAAAAGAAGGCAAGAGGAAGCAAATATCAAGCAGCTACAACAGGCTTCATTGCAGGTATTGACTTGCATGTGTATTTTCCTTGCTAGATTTGGCATGAATGGCATTGCATGTGGTTTTTTCTATCATGGCATGGGTTTTTCTAGCTGTAACAATGTTTTTTAGCCTAGCCTTGCCATTTCTAGATAGTCGTGGTGTGATGGGGTTCTCATGTTTGGTTGATTTGGATTGCTGGATGGATTCGAAGCTGAGTGAGGTGGATCTCCAAAATGATAGAAAACGTGGCCTAGTAAACCTTGAACTGAACTATGGGTTGTGGTAAATCTAGATTTTTTGTTGCCTTAGATGGTCGAGGAATCCTTGCCGGTGAATGGCAAGATATACAGTAAAGCCTAGAGGTGGTTTACTCTCCATTGGGCCTAGTAATCTTGGGTTTTGGATATGCAGTAAAGCTTGGAGAGTGGGTCTTAGTTTAGGGCCTAGTGATCTGCGTTTGGATTGCGGTAAAGCCTGAGATACTAGGAGACAAGAAAATTCATCAGGGTGTAGGTGGAGAAATCCAGTGGCATCCATGCTTGTTTGGCCTAGTGATCGGGTGGAGATCACAGTAAAGCATGTTATATTGTGTTCATTGTGTTGGCCCAATAATCTGAGGTGGATTATGGTAAATCTTGGTTTCTATTGATGAGGGTGAGGTGGTTTAGCCGCGGTATGCCCTGGTTGAGTTCTTTTGGTTTGAGTCCCACATTCATGCTTGGAATATGGCATGGGGTTGATTGGCTGAAGAGAGACTTGGCTCAACCAATCTATGGTCAGGTGGAATGTGGTAGTCCCATCTCTGGTCAGTTCATTGCATTGATTAATGAGAAATTCATTCCATTGATTTTCATGTGTAAATATATTGGTGTATATATGGATTTTGATGGCTGATATGTTTATTATAATTGTGTTCCTATTATGTTGGTTATATGTTCACTTTATGGCAGCAACTATGTTTGGCTCTCAGCATGTTTTTACTTGTATTTGAATGGATATTGTATCTATGATGTAATAAGTGATAAGGCAGCAAATGACATGAGGAAACAATGGTTCATGGTGATTCTCAAATAAGTAAGAGATCCCTACACTTAACTCTGTTGTTTAAACCTGTAGGTTACATGTCGATGATGTGTTTGATGAAATGCTTATCATAGCTAGTAGAGGTATAATTAATATCTTGATCAACTATTTACTTTTGCATCATTGTTTCCCAGTACCTTACTTAATTCTAAGCTTTCATTCCATTCTTGGCAGTGGCCTGGGCTTTGGGCCTGAAAAACTGGCTCAAATCTCGAAGTCACTAGCATAGAACTAGCAAGTTTCGTCCACACTTGCTCGCATGCAATTCTATGAGAGTGACTCTACATATATGGATGCTCCCTTGCCCATAGCACGAGAGCGACTGACCCTTAAATTGTCCAAAACAACAGTGGGACCCAAGGATAGGTTGTCTGAGTAGCTAACTTGTCTCATGAGGGTTCTATTGATGATGTTGGATGGTTTTGTGTGATGTTCCATCGATTCCACTTCCTTAAGGTTACCTAGGAGGTTGAATTTGATCATAGTAGCCTCTCGTCTCATGTTTACCAATTGGCATGGTTACTTGGGTGGATGTTTGAGGAGGGTGTTACACACATAGACACGGGAAAGGTGAAGAAGATTAGATTTCGAGTCAAGAACTTGTATAAGCTAGACGTGGAAGATTGTGTTGCATTAAGCACTAAGGCAGAGAAAGTGCAGGGCCGCGATGTCAGTGAAATTTGGCAAAAAATACATGGCCATTTGCATCATGGAGTCTTGAAGATCATGAAACAAATAACCACTGACCTCCCTTAAGGAGCACTTGAGCAGCGTGATGTATGCAAAGGATGTACTTTGGGGAAGTACACAAAATCCACATTCCATGATCAGGATAGCAAAGCACATGCAACCTTAGAAAGGATCCACTCTAATGTTTGTGGACCTTCATCAACAGCCTCCACTTCTAGACACAAATATTTTTTATTTTTATTGAGATGACTTTTCAAGGAAGTGTTGGATCTTCTTCATGTAGAAGAAAGATGAGGCGTTCTCCAAGTTCGTAGAATTCAAGGCACGAGTTGAGAAAGAAATTGACAAGAAGGTGAAGGCTCTCAGGAGCGATAATGGAGGTGAGTACATGTTAAATGAATTTAAAAAATTGTGTGCAAAAGAAGGAATTTGAAGAGATTTGACAACACCCCACAACCCACAACAGAATGGGGTGGCTGAGAGAAAGAACCACAGAATTGTGGGCACAACAAGGGTGATGTTGCATGACCAAGGCCTACCTCTGCATTTATGGGTTGAGACATGCAGCGCAACATTATATTTGTAGAACCAAAGTCTTCATTGGATTATGGGCATGATTACACTGGAGGAGGCTTTCTCGAGAAGAAAGGTAGATGTGTCACACTTCAAGAATTTTGGAGCCTATGTTTACTACCATGTCTCCATATAATCAAGGAAGAAACTAGAGCCAACAGTATAATTGGGGGTATTTTTGGGTTACACAGAAACTCCACACAAATACCGTGTGTACTTTACATCCCTCATAATGATATTTGTGTAAAGGGATGTAAAATTTGATGAGGAGAAAGTGATGTGGTTCTCTCTTGAGAGGGAGCTTCAGATCCCACTGGAGGATGAGCTATTAGCTCCAAAGGAGGAACCTCAAGAAGTTCTGCAACATCCACAAATTGAGGAGCAGGGAGTGGATACAATCACTCAAGCATAACCATCCAGAGAAGGTAGGAAAAGAACCTAGGAGGTTGAGAGACTTGTGTAAGATGCGAGGGAGAATGTGGGTGCTCCTTCGAATTTGTGCAGACATAGAAGGTCACATATTGGTACATTGCCTACATGGCTCTAATGATTAATCTTGTAGAGATTGATCCATCCTCTTTTGAGGAAGCAACAGAGAAACTTGTATGGGTTGATGCATTAGTGGAGGAATATGAATCCATTGTAAAGAAAAGTTTTTGGGAAGTGGTCCCAAGACTAGCAAATAAATCAGTTGTGGGTTCAAGATGGATATTCAAGGTAAACCATGTAGCAGACGGAAGCATAGAGAAGTATACGGCAAAATTTGTGGCCAAGGGGTAGTCTAGCAAGTTGAAGGAGTTGACTATGAGGATATTTTTTCTCATGTAGCACTTATCCATTAGATTCATTCTTACTCTGGATGCACAAATGGCATGGAAGATCCACCAAATGGATATAAAAACAACATTCTTCAATGGAGTTATTGAGGAGGAGGTGTACATCAAGCAACCAGAAGGCTTTGAGACTTTTGATCTAGGTCTCATGTGTGTAGACTCGGGTGATAATTATACGGTCTCAAACAAACACCCCGTGCTTGATACACTAGGATCGATAGTTATCTCACTGATTTGGGCCTCACCAAAAGTGAAGAGGATGCAAACCTCTATCATATCTTGGTAGAAGGTTAATTGTTGATTATTGTCTTATATGTTGATGACTTAATTTTAACTGGTGATGAATAAATTATCAGATCTTTCAAGGAGGACCTTGCAAGGGAATTTGAAAAGTAGGACATGTGTCTCATGTACTACTTCCTCGGGTTGGAAGTATGGCAAGGTGTTGGCGAATTGTTTGTCTCTCAAGGAATGTATGCAAATGAGATACTGCAAATATTCCACATGGATATTTTTAAACCCATGGAGACACCTCTAGTGTCTAACTAGAGGAATGAGGATGCCACTTTAGGTGAAGAAGTGGATGTTATCATTTATCGGCAATGATAAAGTGCTCAGAATTATGCTAAAAAATAAAAGTGTTATAATCTTGTCAAACTCAGCTTCAAATTGAAGAGCTCATTATTCATAATCCAATGGTGCGAATGACACTCAAATACGAGTTCGTATGCAAAAGTTAGAGTAAGTCAAAGTTCAAGTTTGACTTGTCTATGTGGTAGGATTGGATGACATGGAAAAGGTCCCAATGAATGGGGAATTAGCACATCATTAATAATCTGATCCATTTCAGATCAAGTTGGTATCATAGCACTAGTTTTTTCTTACTAGATTTTCTTTGTGAAAGAAGGATTTAATTGTTTGCAAGTTTATGTCATGCTTACAAGGTTAAAGCTCAAAAGATATGAAGGAAAGCTAGTTGAAAGCCATAAAATTTGGTAAAGTGGGAGAAGAGAAAGGTTTCCAAATTCTTCTACACCAATACATCCTCAAGTTGCAGCAGTTGTAGTTGAGTCTTCAGAGACCATGTCTCATGAAGGAGAACCTATCATGACAGAATATGAGAAGACCTTTAGAAAGGCTTTTCTTGATATGACAGAGATGGTGAAGGTCCTCTATGAAGAGAGGAACAACAATTTACAAAGAGAAAGCTCCAAACCTCCCAAAGGAGAATGATCTTTAGGAGGAGGTAATGGAAAAGGAGGTAATGGGAATGGAGGCAAACCTCCACCATCTCCACCATCTTCTTCATCTTCTTCTTCGAAATCATCTTCACCCTCTTCCAGTAATACCACCACTACTCATACTCATCATCATTCTTCAAAAGGAACTGGTAAATCACCTTTTTTAAAGATTGATGTATGTACAATGGTGAAGTTAGTGTAGAGGATTTGGATAACTGGATTCGTTAGTTGGAGGTTTATTATAGAATTTAGAACCTTCAAGAGGATGATATCAAAATTCAGTTGGATTCATGGAGAATGGAGGGTGCAACACTTGTACGGTGGGAATCAAGGACTCAAGATGAGATCAAAAAAATGGTAATATCTCTATTACTTGGTCTGATTTCATTACTGCTATAAAAAGACAATTCTACCCTTTAGCTCATATGAAAAAATCTATCATGAATTGGAAAATTTTCAGATAGTTAAAAGGTCAAAATGTGCAAGAGTATACTCAAGAGTTTAGGAAAAGAGCTCTTATGTTAGGAGTAGACTTACAGTCACAAGATACTTCGTTGAAATAAATAGGAGGGTTGCATAACTATCTTCGACATACCATTCTTATGTTTAGTCCCACGAATCTTGATGAGGTATGTGTTCAAGCTACATACCTCGAGGCAAGAGGGAAAAATTTACAAGAAGAAGGTAAGAAGAAGCCATTTTAGAGTGGTGAAAAGGGGAAGAAATTCAAAGAAAAATAGAAGAAAAATGTTTATGTTAAGAAAGAAGGGGAGAACCCTGTGTCCAAGAATTGTTCCAAAGTAGGCCATGATGAAGCGCATTGCTGGAAGCTTCATCCAGAATTACGACCAAAGAAATATAGCAATAAAGGAAAATAGAGGACAACCGTTGTTGCACAACAAGACTTAGGTTCTAACTCAAGTGATGAAATGAAGATTGCAGCCACAGTCACTAAATGGAAAGTCATGGCAAAGACAATCAAAGGGGAAGTCGTGGCAAGCACCAGTGCAGAAAATAACTCCGATATTCAAATGAGGAAAACAGAATAGATTTGTTCAATATCATAGTTATTTCCAAACACACCAAGATTGATACGATGTTCGACAATGGATCTCAAGCCAACTTAATTTCTGCAGATTTGGTCAAGAAATTGAATCTAGAAACCATGCCTCATCATAAATCATATCTGTTGGGTTGGATAACCAAGGATGCCAATTTGTAGGTCACACGAAAAAGTGGTTTCAGGTTTGCAATTACTGCCAATTTCATTGATGAAGTTGAATTAGACGTCATTCCATTGGATATTTCTAGGATTGTGTTGGGAAGCTCATATCTGTATGACAGGAAAGTCGTTTTCCACCAATTTGAGAACAAATATCATTTGTTCAAAGATGGAGTGGAGTATATTGTGATAGCCCATCGCAAAAAGCTTAATCTGTCTTTGGCAAGTGCAAGGGAAATGAAGCAACTTGTCAATTCCAGCAAGAGTCTTGTGCCCTTATGATCAAGCAGAAGATGACGCGAAGCCGGAATCCTTTGCAAGTTGTGATGTGAAGCTGAAAAATGAATTGGTTGATTTGGTCAATCAATATGGAAACATGTTTCAAGAACCAAAGGGGTTGCCACCAAAAAGTGGAATTCAGAACGAAATTCAGCTACAGCAAGACTGTCCACTCCCAAACATCGGTATGTATTGAATGTAAATTATGGAAAGTTTAGAAATTAAGAAACAAGTCCAGGAATTGTTAGATAAAGGTGTAATTCGTCCCTCGACTTCGCCATGTGGTTCACCAATTATATTGGTACCCAAGAAATATGGAACCTGGTGCATGTGTGTAGATTATCGATATTTGAATAAGATTACAATAAAGAATTGATACCCACTGCCCAGAATAGATGATTTGCTAGATCAGTTGAAAAATGAAAAATATTTCACTAAATTAGACTTAAGAAGTGGATATCATCAAGTAAGAATAGCTGAGGAAGATATTTGGAAGACTGGTTTTAAAACCAAACAAGGATTGTTTGAGTGGCTAGTTATGCCTTTTGGTCTTTGCAATGCTCCAGCTACATTCATGAGATTACGAATGATGGTTTAAGATCATTTCTTGATGAGTTTGTAATTGTCTATTTAGATGATATTTTTATATTCAACAAATCACAAGAAGAGCATGTCAAGCATGTGAGGAAAGTTTTGGATATCATGAGAAAAGAACAGTTATTTCTGAAGATGTCTAAATGTGAATTTGGAAAAAAAACTTCCTTAGTGTATTTGGGCCACATAGTTGGAGGAGGTGAGCTAAAGATTGACCCCTATAAAGTTTCGGTCATTGTGAATTGGCCAATACCCAAATCAGTCACATAAGTAAGGAGTTTTCTGGGAGCAGCATGGTATTGGAGGAAGTTCATTGCCAATTTCTCTTCCATAGCAACTCCACTACATGCTTTGACTAGCGTGAAGGTTGTCTTCTAGTGGGGACGAAAACAACAAAAACCATTTGATGCTTTAAAACAAAAGATCATCTCAACCCTAGTTTTATCATTGTCGTACTTGAAACAACCCTTTGAAATACAAACAAATGCAAGTGACTATGCCATGGGTGCAGTTCTTTTACAACATGGTAAGCCCATTTCATTTCATTCTGAGATTTTTAATGGTGTTGTTATTAATTATCCTACGTATGATAAAGAGCTTTATGCGTTGGTGCAAAGTGTGAAGAAATGGAAGCATTACTTGATGGGAAAAGAAACCATTATTCACACCGATCATCAACCTTTGCAATATCTGCAATCTCAAACCAAATTGTAGCAGTCAAGGCACTTTCATTGTATGGGATTTTTATAGTAATTCCACTTGGTAATTATGTACAAGAAAGGTCTTTATAGCAAAGTTGTTGATATGATTTTTATACCAATTATTAATGTAACCATTTTACTTAAGAATCATTCTGTTATGCCTGAAAGTTATGTTGAACAATAAGCATAGGATGCTAACTTTCAAGAGGTATATTTAAACCAAGGAAAATTTTAAGAACCCCCCCAAATTTACATGTATAATAAATGGGTGAATCTCCATGGTATATAGGAAAAATGGAAGGCGATTTTATCAATAATATGATATGTATATATAATTTTTTGGCGAATCTCTCACCAGGCATGGCGAATATTTTATTCAATTATAAAACCTTGTGTTTATTGAATACACAAATGAAATCATTGCATTTCTTTAAAATATCTTTTGAAATCAAAATTACCGAAATTACATATCGATAACCTAGTGGGTGTAAGATAAAATTCACCCGTGCCATTCACAGAAAGCATGAGAAAAAACCTAATACTATATATAAAACCAAGAAAAATTCAAATTCATCACTTCTAAGGACCTCATAACCACCCTACCAATACACAAGTATGTTCCTGTTTGCAATTAGAAAAATTACCCAAATTACAATCTGTTTACTCCACTTCTAGGGACCTCGTAACCACCCTGCCAATACACAAGTATGTTCCTGTTTGCAATTAGAAAAATTACCCAAATTACAATATGTTTACTCCAGCATATGTTGGAAAGTTATAGAAGGATGACTAGTGCAATCAATCCATTCCTTTTAGTGATGGATTTGTTTCAGTTTAAAAAAGAAGTATACAAATATACTTGTCCAATGTCTATGCTTTAACCATTCACCTTAAGATGTTTTTACAATATAATTTCTTAAGTCTATTTAATATCTTCATTATCATAAAAACCAACCTATATCCATCTTAACTCCACATCTACCACTCTTAGGGGGATGAAATCTATTTATCCCTTTGAGCACTTTGTAGACCCAGAATTAAGATGGATCTAAGATAGAATTTCCCCTTTAAATAGTCTATGCTCACATGAATACCATGGGTTATCATAAACCTGGAGGTTAAAAATTATTATTAGTAATTTATAAAAATTAATAAAATTAATAGTTAATTTCTATTTTATTTTTATTTTAACCAAGCTAAAATGTTTAACATACATTAAATTACAACATCCATTTTTACTCTTGATCGGATCAAATATTTTTTCACTCTATGCTAGTTTGCATATCACGATATTTGATACCTAGCGGGGGTTAGTAGATCCAGAGTAAAGATGGATCTATTTTGGTTTAATTCCCCCATTTAAATAGGCTACATTGCAAGTGAATACCATGGGTCAATACCATGTGCCATTTTTATTTTTATTAATACTAATATTAGGTTAATAATGTTTTTTTGCAT
>APFE031060663.1:0-14160 GCA_000404065.3 Pinus taeda | reverse complement strand
AACGAGGGTTATGGACTAAATATAAAAAAAGGTTTTATTTATTTACCATATGTCTAGTTTATTTATATTTTTATTTATTTACCATACCTTTTGAGTAAGTATTAAAAGACGTTTTATTTATTTACCATACCTCCACTTTACTTATATTTTTATTTGTTTACACCCTTGCATGTATATAAGGTGACTTATGGAGTAAATATAAAAATGCTTTATTTATTTATCATACCTCTCATTTATTTATATTTTTATTAATTATGCTTTATTTATTTACCATACCTCTCATTTATTTATATTTTTATTAATTTACCATACCTCTTTTATAAATATGGTATTTGGGTCTTTGGCCCATAGGATTCACTTAAATAAAACCTATTCTTGAAAATGGGCGAATGGAAGGTTGTAACTCCTAATTTCAAGGGCTAAATTTACCTTTTTTACCCTCTCCCTTAAAATAAGGTGATTTGTAAAAATGTACTATGATACAAAATATTTGCCCACTAAAAATTTAAAACCCCTTAATTTCGCCAAAGGGCGAACATTCGCCCCTAAAATCACCCCTAATTTAAACTTGAGTCAAGGCCATCAATTTGAGGAATTAGACTACCATTACATGATAATATGTTGTATCATTTGGGAAAACTTTGTGTTCCACAAGGAGAGAGAGTAAATGTCACAAGGGAATCACACACTTCTCTTATTGTTGGACATTTTGATGTAAGTAAAACAATGGCAAATCTTCAGAGGTATTTTTATTGGCCTCATATGCTTGAAAGTGGTCACATTTTATCAGAGGTTGTTCATTGTGTGTATTCAGTAAGCCTATAAATAGGAAACTAGGATTGTACACACCACTTCTAGTGCCTTCACGGCCATGGGAAAGTGTTTCTATGGATTTTGTAGGAGGTCTTCCTTTATCAAGGAAAGGTCATGATTAATTATTTGTATGTAGTTGTGGATAGGTTTAGCAAAATGTGCATATTAATGCCTTGTAAAAAACAAATTACAGCTAAAAAAACAACTCATCTTTTCTTTCAAAATGTATGGGTTATTTTGGATTGCCTACTTTGATTGTAAGTGATCATGATTCTCGATTTGTTGGGAATTTTTGGTCAAGTTTATGGAACTTGATGGACACCAAATTAAAGAAAAGTACAGCCTTCCATCCACAAATAGATGGTGAAACTAAAGTGGTTAACAGGACAATTATTCATTTGCTAAGAGGATATTGCAGTAAACATCCTAAGTTGTGGGATGAATAGTTGCATTATATTCAGCATGCTTACAATCGAGAAAAACACTCTTCTACTCTAACTTCGCCTTTTGAGGCATGTCTTGGTTATTTTCCTAAATCGCCTTTGGATTTCATCTATGAGAAAGATGTAGTTGTATACGGACATAGTGACATAGACAAAGCAAAGAAATTCATTGGGAAAAATCAGTTGATTCACCAAATAGTTCAAGAACAACTAGAAAAGAGTCAAGACAAGTATAAGGCAAGACATGATAAGCATCATGTGGATCATCAGTTTCAAGCAGGTGATGAATTTTGGCTATACATTAACAAGGAAAGGCTTCAAGGTAAAGGTAAAAAGCTTAAACCAATTCTTTATGGTGCATTTAAAATTCTGGAAATTATTGGTAATAATGCTTTCAAGCTTGATTTGCCTTCATATATGATAATATATTCCGTGGTTAATGTTGAAAATTTGAGATTGTATGAACCTCCTTTGATTGAAGATCAAGGAAATAATGTTCAAATTCCATCTATTGAAGACTTTTCTCCAGAATTCCTTGATGTGCTTCAGCAAGACACTATACTTGACAGAAGGACAAGAACAACTAAAAGGGGAAGTATTTATTATCCTGGGGTGGGTCTCAAAGGTACACATCCATCAAAGGCCAAATGGATTGAAGTGGGGAAGTTGAGGGAACAATACACTCACCTATTCAATAACTGAATATATATCTTTTGGGGTCTAAAAATCTTCCAGTGGGGAGCAATGATTAGGTGCTCAAAATTATGCTCAAAAATCAAGCATCAGAATCTTGTCAAACTCAGATTCAGATTGAAGAGCTCACCATTATGAATCAAATGGTGCTAACAGCACTCAAATCCGAGTTCGTATGCAGAAGTTAGGGTAAGTCAAAGTTCAAGTTTGACTTGTCTCTATGGCAGGATTGGATGACATGGCAAGGGTCCCAGTGAATGGGGAAGCGCCAAGTGGCAAGTTGCCACTAGCTCCCACATATTGCATATCAGGGAAAAACAAAGGATGTAGGTTAAGAATCGGCCCCTGGCAGGTTGGGTTGCGATTTATGATAATCACAATCACATATTGCACCTAAAACCACATCGTTATTGTTGTTACCACCAATAAAGTTCTGATTGCGATGAATGCCTGGACGTGACACTTTATTGTATTGCATTTTAAAATCCCAGCGAGTCCACGATGTCGCATTGCAACTTTTTGTTGTGTTAAGAGCCCACAGCTGATTATCGATTGTGATGCGCAATAAGACCCCGACACAAGAATTTTATATGTCATAGTTTAATATCCCGGCGGGTCCGCAATACTGCAATCACAATGTTCTACCAATTAACAAGACCTTCGAACCATTGAACTTCACTGATTGCGATGAGAAATGGACCCTAGATGCGATATTTTCTATGTTACAATTAATTATCCCAAGCGGGTTCGCAATACCGCAATCGCAATGTTTCACCAATTAGCAAGACCATGAGCCTGTAGCACTTGCCGATTGCAATCTGTGATACGACTGACAAGATATAGCCCATTGTGTGGCAAATTTATCATTCCATTAGAAGATTTTGGAGCAAAAATGGGGTTTTGGTTGGTTTTAGAGTATTTTGTGGAAGAAATAGTGGAAGAACTGGGAGAAGTCATAACATCTTTAGTTCTCATCCAAATGGGATGCAAAAAGAGGCTAGATGGCCATTTTTGAGTATTTTGAACTCATTGAAATAGGTTTCAGATGAATTTTAGCTTTGTAAACACACTTTTGTTGTAATTTGAGAATAATATATAGATCCAAACCATTGGAAGTTGGACCAAGGAGACGTAGCCCAAGAGGGGTGAACTCCTTTATCATGTTCTTGTTCTTTGATGTATTTTGATGTTCTCTGTTGTTATTTTTGTTGTTCAACATATGTTTTATGTTAAATTTTTTTCTAAAAATTACATAATAAACTCTCATGGGAATCAGTTAAAATATTGAATCCTTAAGCACTTGATAAGAAAATGATAAGCATCTTGGGTTTTATTTTGAACGGGGAATTAGCACAACATTACTAATCTACTCCATTTTAGATCAGGAAGCTAGTGGGTTCACTAATGTACCTTATGAACACATGACCATATATTTGCTATGCAGTCAACCATCTAAGCTAAGCTATGGTTAAGCAAACCAAATTATTTTGGAAGGCAGCTAAGCATGTTTTATGGTACCTCAAAGGCACTACCCAGTTTGGACTATGATACAGACGGATAGAGGGAGTGGAGTTTTGTGGCTTCATAGATGCAAATTGGGTTGGGAGTCCATCAGATTGAAAGAGTACATTAGCTAGAATTTTCAGTTTTAGGTCCATAGTTGTTTCCTGGTACAACAAGAAGCAAAGATTTGTGGTGCTCAGCTCGGCAGAAGAAAAATACATGGCTGCAATTCAAGCAACATGTGAGGAAATCTGGATGAGAAAGATACTTGTTGGATTGTTTGGTCAGATGGTGGTTCCAGCTGTGATCTATTGTCATAATCAAAGTTGCATTAAGCTCTCTGAAAATCCTATTTTTCACGATTGATCCAAACATATATATATTCGATATCACCATTTACGGTACTGTGTGCATAGGCAGAAAATGTTGTTGCAGTACATTTTGACAAAGGAATAAGATGTTGACATTTTGGCAAGGATTTGTTAAGAGGGAAGTTTGAGTTCCACAGGTGAAGGATAGGGGTGGTTGATAATCCCTTTCTTGCTGAGAGGGAGTGTTGAAAAATGTAGCAAGAAATTCTCAATTTGATTGTCTTGATTAAATTTGAGAAAAATTGAATTTCCACAACAGCAGACAAATTAGATGCAGTTAAGTTGTGTGACATGGCTTGTCTTACCAAGTTTACTTAGTAAATTTGAGTTGGAGGAGTTAGGGCTCAATTAAGCATGTTTGATTCCTAATTTGTAGAAATGAAGGTTAGTTATATAAGGTTGTTTTCAGTTAAACTAGATTTAATTGTTGAAGGAACTAGTGGAGGGTCAATTGTGCAGTGTGATTTTAGTCAAAATCAGTGGTCATCCAGTTAACTCATCAATCAGCCCAAACTAGCTAGTGCATGCAAATAATTTGAGTTCCCCGAGGTTGGTGGAGATTCCAAGGCAATGTAACATCAGTTGTAGACTATTCTTGAGTGTACAGGTGTTGCATGTAGTCAGATGATCAACCTAAGGAATTGCACAATCCATTTTGGATAAATTCCTAAATAATAGGGGTCTAATTTCTCAAGGAACAACGCAAGGAAATAGGAGTTCAATCACAAGCAGAAATTAACTAAGTCTCGGTTGGAACTTCTTAGTGAGCAGAGAGATAGGTTATTCACTTGTAGGTTGTGCTAAGTTGAGCAAAGAAATTTTAATACGTCTCTATTCATCATATTAATGCAATCAAACAGTGGGGTTTTTAGCAGATTATTTTCCCTGGTAAAAATATTGTGTGCATGTGTTTTATTTCTCATTGCATGTTTGTGATTGATGTTCTAAATTGTGAATTAATGTTCGCAGAGCAGTAGAGTAGGCTTGTGTCTTGTGATTTAGATTAAAATTTCATGAGCAATTGCGAATCTACATCACAATTTCTACAAATAAATAGCAATAATTCAGCGGATATCTATGCCCTAGAGTATGGACCATAGGTTGCAATCATGAACATATATAGAAGTCTCATTATAGAAAGGGGTTCACAAATAATTATACGAATGGTAAAAAAATACAAAACAGATGGCCTCCTTCCAAATATTCAAAATGTTGGAGACTAGAAGGAGGACTGGAAAGAATCCAAAACCTCATTTTGGATCTACCAACAACTAAATTACTACATGATAGAAGAATAGGAAACAAGTTAGAAAGCGAAGGTAGTAATATTTACAACCCCCCTTTGAACACACTATGGAATGAGACAATTATGGAACCGCTAAAAATGTAATGCTTAAACATTTCTTTGGAGGATCATCCTCCTCCACTGCAAATGCTCACGTATGATATGAATGGCAGTGGTTAAGGGAAATGACACGCAAAGTAGGTGGGACATCAGTGATCCACCCACCCAACATCCAAATAGGGTGATGGTTAATGCATTTTAGGGATTGTGTTTAATTACATTTGTACTTGTTTGGAGGATGATTTTGATGTCCTCTCCCATTAAGAATCATTATTATGCATCCACGATACATGAAGGAAGAGATCTCATGGAAAGGAGAGGGGAAATGTTTGGATTGTTTGCATCATCCAAAGACCTTTCGTTGTATATCTCCATTGTTGATTTGGCACCCCAACTGTTACAATGTTACAACACCATTGTTGCAATGTCTATGTTGTTATGTTGTTATGTTGTTACAACATTGTTTTTGCCATACCTCTATTGTTATGTTGTTTTAACACCCCTAATGTTATAGTGTCGCAACATCCTTGTTATGCCACCTTTGTTGTTATATTGTTGCAACACCGAAGGTATTACAATGCACACTTATGTTGTTACGTTTTTGTGACATCCTTATTTTTTTAATGTTATGAAACCTTTGTTGTTATGTTGTTATGTTGTTGTGTCACCCGTGTTGTTACACACCTTTGTTATTATGTTTCTATGACACCATTGTTGCAACACTTCTATTGTTATGTTGCTATGACACCGTTGTTGACGTTGTTGTTTTCATACCTCTACTGTTACATTGTTGCAAAACCCCTATTGTTACAGTGTTACGACACAATCACTGCAACACCTTTGCGTTTATGTTGTTGCTACAACCCTGTTTTTACGTTGTTGTGATATCGTTGTTATTAAAGTGTTGCAAATCTATAGTTATTGCAATAATGGCATGCTATTAAAACGGTATTGATTCTACATGTCTCAAGTGAAGTAATGGTGCATTGGTGGGCCAATAATAAGTGCACTTTGAGATTTCAATTTTCCTATTGTTTCCTCTTGGAAGTTTTTAAATGACAAAGGGATAGACCTCTTTCTAGTTGAAGGAAAGATCTATGTCAATATGAGCATGTGTCACGAGTTCTGGGCTTGGGGAAATGTTTTCTTTCTTGGATTCATTCAAATGGTTTTTGTTCTAGTATATGGGTCTTATATTCAATGTTGAATCCAGGTGGGAAGCAACAAGCTCCACCTCAAGGACTAGACAAAACTCTCATTACCTTTCCACTTTGATCCAACTCTTATTGTAGTGCAATCACTAGACTACCAGTTTTTTTAAGACCTTCCTATCTTTTCGGCTTTGTTACAATGAATAAACAATTTATATGGAACAAAGTCATACTTTTGTTCTATTGGTCTAATTTCCCCAATGGCAAGTCAACAGCCACAAAAAGACATCTGTATCTTGTTGCTAAAAATTAATATAACCTCCACCCAATTTTATATATGTATAATTGATTTTATGATTAACATTTATTAATACATTTATTTTCCAATTATTTTATTATTTTATAATAATATTTAAGCACCATTTTTTCTTAGTATATTCTTCTCTTTTTATTTTAAATAGCCAATCCATTATTCACAAACCACATAAGTGAAGTGCCCACTTTCACATAAATGATAAATTTCTACTAAACACAATTAAAATCCAAAATTTCATATAAATTAATAAAATTAATTATTAAATATGGTAAAATGATCTTAAATATACAATGATCATTTTCTATGAGATTTGGAAAGCTAGGAACAACAATATTTTTGAAAATAAACTTTCTCAGTATAGACAGGATCATTGATAGCATTCACATATGTTTGGAACCACTATTATTGCCATCATCCCATATCCCCAAGGTGCAGCCGGAACAAGATGATCCTTTTATTTCTTTCCCAGCAAGTTTCTTTGACAGTGCTGAATAGGGTGTTAGATGTGGGTGTGGGATTTGGATTTGCATGGATAACTACACACAGTACAGGATACACTGGAGCAGCGGAGACAGGACTAACATGAAGGCAGAGGCTATGGCACTTTTGGGGCCTACTATGGTTCATGGATTATCTGGAAATTCAACACATCAACATATATGGAGATTCCCAAGATATCATTAATCATGCTTTGGGATCTCCACACATTTCTCATCCACATCTACAGGGTTGGCTGCAGGGTATCAAATGTCTTCAGGGTTCTCTACAAAAGGTTACCTATCAACATCTACACAGGGCACACAATAAGGTTGATGATGCTTTATCTAAGCTTGGACTCATCGGCTCATTGGAGGGCTTTTATATTTCACTGGGGGCATATGGAGACTTGTTGGATGTTGGTCACATGTCATTTCCTTGACACTGATTTCATTGTCTTTCTTTTGATTTTCATCATTATGATGGTTTTTACATCTGAGATTTTTGGGAACATGTTTTTCTCTGGTTGCTTGATCACTTTTATGTATTGTTATTGATAATAAACTCTACCTATATCTTTATTTTGGATTATGTTTTATTTTGATGTTGACATGAACCAGATCCTATCGCAATACCTTATATTTTTTGTATCTTTCCTCCATGAATCCAGATGTACTGATTTTACTACATTAATAAAATCTATTTTTTTCTCTCCTCTAAAAATAAAAATAAAAATATCCCACGTATATTTTAAATATGCATTATCACACTTCGTTGCATTACAATCACAAACATTAACCCACATGATCTTAAATATACACTCTCCCAACCATATTTTTAAATATGCAATATTGCGTTTCATTGCATTACAATCACAAACATTAACACACATGAGGCAATTTACTTGAATTTCGAAGTAAATTGTTGTTCCACAATTTACTTGAGACCATTCAAATTCAAGTAATTGCTGTGTGTCTCAAATGGTTCCACGTGATTTTTTAAATATCATTTTAGATTTTTGTTTGCACAACAAATTTTCAAATCTTAGTTTCATTATGGCAAATATAGGGGAGGGAGGCAAATAGTGAACCACCCAAATTTTACTTTAGTTGAGAGAATATTGCTTTTGTAACGGGACTCTCCTGAGGGGTTCTGAAATTTGGGAAGAAAGCTTTGTTACAGTTTTGTAACTAATTGTTTTCTCATTGTTTTGGAAAAATATTTAAGAGACTCTGTTAAGGGGCTGTGAAATTTTGGAAGAAAAGTTTTGTTGCATTTTTGTAGTTTATTTTTTTTAATATGAGTTCTGAATTATTTGTTGATTCCACATCTATGAGGAGTAAAGTAGAATTGGTATTTCTATTAACTCTTTTTTTATTCAACATGTAATTTGAATCTCATCTTATATTGCATTATTTATGTTTATGATTGATTTATTGAGATATCGTCATTTTTGATATATTTTTATATGTTGATTATAAGTGTAAGAGAAATAAAATAATATGTGAATGTTTTATGAAATTAATTCAATTAACTATTTAATTGAATTAATTTATCTTCAGATTATTTTGATTAACATTATAACTTGTAAATCTATATTTCTAGTTATATGTGATCTTTCTTTTTCACATATAAATATCAGCACCCAGGTTACTAGTATATATTATAGTTTAATTTATATTTATATTTACACATTTCATTGAATATCACCAATCCATCTCATTCTTTCTTTATATCTTTCACACTTTCCAAGTCTTCATTTGCTAGAGCAATCTCTATACGAGTAACTAGGCCCAATTTAAAACCATTCGGAACCACTAGCCCAAATGGAAAATAGTCTAATTTGAAGCTCTAATCAGGTGGTCTCCTACATGTTGATGAGGAACATTTCAGCCATCAACATTCTTAAAGTGGTTGGTAATTGATTATGTGGAGCACTCCTCTTATTTGGCATATTTTCACACATTTGGAGGTGTGAAGATCAATTAGCACAATTTCTTTGGTTGCTCCACATGTATACACATGGTTTTGGATAGTTGATTATGGTATATGCACATTTGTTAAGGTGGTTTCTCTTAGTAATGGGAAGCTTATTTATTATTATTGGCGAGTGTCATAGTTTCATTACACAATCTCCTAGGTACATTATTTATTATTGGGAAATATAGTTGATATAGGAACTTCCACACATGCTTAGGGTGAATGTGTCGAAAGTGGTTCAAGATATTTAAAAAAGTACTTCTTCTTCGTAATTCTCTTTAGGAAAAAGTGAAAAGTCTTATATTTAGCCATTGAGTCTAATAAAGTGCATATATGTATTAATGACATGGACTAGGATTAATTTGAATTGCACATCTCACTAAGAGACTAGGATTTTGGTAGATTAGGGTTTCAATAAATAACATATAGACAAGACAAGATAGAGAGTTTAAGAACAATTTGAGCCTTTCATTCCACTTTGAGCCTTAATTGTTTGTCTTAGAGATCCTAGCCCCAGATATAACCCCCTTGCACTAGAGGAGGTCCTATCTAAATTAAGAAGATATTGTGTGGTCAAATTGGTATCCCTCTTGAGTTACCTTTGGTATTACACCCAATATTTCAACTTTTAATTTCAATTGCAAGATTTTTCAAGAATAACCCCCTAATAAAATCTTGTACTTGAATATGAAAATCATATATTGTTTCTACACTACAAAATTATGTCCATTACAACTAACCCAATATGAGGTTGTGTTGCCATCCATTTAGACCAACATTTGATAGTCCTTGAAGATTGTGTCCCTGCTTCACTAGAGATTCACATAACTTCAATACAATCATCAACACTATTTCCAAACATGGATAATATGCAATCCATCACATTGCCAAATTATGTTGTCCTCCACCTAAGCTTGTTATACAACACCTTGTTGGTTGTTCACTCTACTTGGCTCGACATCCTTGGTCCTCTAACTTATGCACCAATGCATTGTCCAAACTATCTTGTGGTTCTCACCAATGTGTAGTGAATTTTGAATAGAGTCTAACATGATGTTTGATAGAGTTTTCATTTTGTTAATAATATTCAAAGTTGTAATAATAATAATAATAATAATTAATAGTTAGCAAATCTGGACACATACTAATGAAAGGGCATGTCTCAACTAAAGGACGTGCCTTTTAATGAAAGGACACCCCCTACTAGGTATTTATAATAAGACTCTCATTTGTAATTTGATAATATCATTATCTCATACATTTTTATTTAATACACATGCACACATATTACTTTATCCCAAATGGATTTCTTTATATTCCAAATATTTTTGATATTTTGTTGGTGAGCCAAATTGGTTGTCACATTTGGTATCATAGCTAGTTTTCTGATCTTGGACATTAACCACATATGTTTATCAGAGTTTCTCTAATTTCTTTATGTCTTTGACCACAATTTGACCTTTAGTCATCTAAAATTTAAAATTTTATTGAAGAAATAAATTTTATAAAAAATTGTTACAAGTTGAAGTAGTCGTACTCACTATAGCCATCACACAGCCAGACTCAACATAACCACAATTATACTAGCTCTTTTAGCCATACCATATTCCATCAATAGTCATCGTACAATTATACGTCACATCGTTGTACATTCACCTACATATGATATACAACCACAATTTAGTCACAAACACCCATTTGTACCATCATTGACTAAACATAGGCATCTGAAATTGTATTGATTCCTTGCATGTGTGTTTGTATTTCCATACATCCAAAATCATAATGTTAATACAACTGAAAACATATTTGTGTCACTACCATTAAGACCTACATTCCTGCAAGATTTTGTCATCAATTTCTGTACAAATTAACCATGCATCTGTGTACCATTAATAATAATTCTTTACAACCATTAATTCACTATTCATACAAAAAATTTAAATCATACTATTTAGAAAATTAAAGGTTTCAAACCATTTAATTATAGTCATGCCATTTGATTCAATGGTATGATTAACACATAATTTGTTCCATACAACAATTAAGAAAATTTTAGCATCAAATTTGTTATTGCACCTATCATTCGTGACACATCATTGATAGGCTCCAAGGTTTAACACTCATCAAGAAAGGTCTAAATTTCTCCTCCAAAGGCCTCTAATGCTCCAATGTTGCCTCCTAAGACATGTGTAATCGTGAGTCCATGACACCTGCATGATCACTTATGAACTCAAGTGAGCTCAAGTACAAGCCTTCGTGCAAGGAACCAGGTGTTTTCATGCCATATAAGAATCAACGCCCACCTCTAAGCTGCCTAACGCTCCTCCATGTTGAATTATCTTACAAGCAAGCAACCACTTCTCCATGTGCACATCATGAAGAATTTCATCGTGCCCTCATATTCTCCAAGACTCCAAGGAAGTGTATCACACATGCATGAAGACAAGTTATAGAAATCCATGAGCAACCTATCTCCAATGAGTATGTCCATCATGGTACAACCAAGGGTGCACGTCACGTCGTACATAAAAATCATGTGTCTTATACCTTCCATCCCTAACCCTATAATCCTCGATAGCATTTTCTTCTGCTTGCAAATTTTGAGTTGTTCAAACCTACATGCCTCTCTTCATGGGATAGGTTGGGAATAATTTCTTTGAATCTTTAATTAGTTAGGAATTAAAACCATGTATAATAGTTTGATAAGAAATTTATGTCAAAATGAGTCTATCTCGAACAAACCTGAGTAACAAATGTGGGAATTTTATTGCTCCATATTTTTTAAGGTAAGTGAAATCCTTACTTCATATATTTGAAGGTAAGTGAAATCCTTCTCTAAGTAACAATCCTCAATTGCACATAAAAGTTGCATGGATTCCTTTCATAATATTGGAGTAGTTTTATAATAGATCAACCCATATAGCAATGAAAATAAAATATCACATACTCTCGTGTAATGTTGCATACACATGTTTTCTCACAAGTATTAACAATATACTAGGACTAGAATTTTTGAAATGTTATAATTCCAACCCATGGTAGGAAATACATTATTCGCAATTACAACATCCACTTTGTATGAGTCAAGGGGGTTGAATTAAAATAGGAGGGGGCTATAATCTAGGTCTCTTTGTTTTCAAGCAATATGGCTTGGTGATTAGACATCAATCAAAATGGATGATCTTAAGTATTCATGGAGGAAAAAAGGAAGGACCTAAACCATCCTCATAGACTATTAATTTTTTTAATAACTACAAGTTCATTGGATATTTGATGAACCCATATCCATTGGATATTCGATTTAAATATTCTTCGAATATTTGATTAGCATTCTGAAAAGTGTTGGCTTGAGGGGACCTGGCCTAGGTTCGGAGTTATTTAGCCAAACAAATCCTTGTACTACTGGCCCTTTCGACAACATCATGCAGAGCGTGGACTGAGGTCTCACCAGAAGCAGTATGGGGGGATGCTAGAAGCAAGTTTCCGAACCCTTGAGATGTCTGAGGGGTTGATTTAGTCCAACTGTGAATACCCTCGCGCAAGTCACTTCGCGCACTATCCTAACCCACTAGGCCTTTGCGTTCTGTTATACTTCCCTTTGCGTAGCCCCAACCAGGGGCTGAGGTGCTTTCATGCTGCTAAAGCAGCGATCTGCTCTATTTCCCCAAGTTACACCATGGATCTTACTTATCTTCTTATAACAGTTAATTATCTTTGCGTAAACAGATACTTATCTTATATTTGCTTATTCAACACATTCATATAAGTTCGTGCAAAACATAACAATAAACTTGCAATTCATACCCAATATACCCCAATGCATAAAATAGGGAAAGATACACAGAAATGATGTAAAACTTCTATTTATTAATACTTCAACCGGTTACAGCCTCAACCCCCCCTGTGCACTCAATTGCAGGGGTCCACGCACTCAGCTGCGGACTACTAGGCCTCTGCTCACTCAGCTACAGAGCCTTCTCCTACTCTACGACCCAAAGACACAACCTTACACTTCAACTTAGATTGAATGCTTCATCTTCTCTTAGATTGTTATATGTTAGATTGTCTCTTTACACTTAGAGCCTCACTCTATTTATACAATACCATGGTCTGCGGACCATGGGTAGAACTCTCAAGCCGTCATTACATTACAAAAGTAAGGGCAGACAACCCTATGACTTAATTACAACTTCGCGCTCCACGCCCACAAATCACGGAGTCTTTACATCAGATATGGTCAAAATCTAGGCTTTAAGCCCCAAAACATTCCTTGGGGGATCCCATGCCCAATAGGCCCCCAACACAAACATCGTGACTCCCCCTCGAGTCACTCTGTTGGTGCAAAGAGCTTCACGCAGAGACCTCCCAACTCTGCTCAGATTTCTGCAAGGTCGGCAACGCACTGAGCGGCTGCCTACTATATCTCTTAGACGTGTTGTTCGAAGACCGCGGTATCTAAACTGCTTCCCTGTATCTGCTCTTGTGCCCCCTGCATCTGTTTATAGTCTTGCACCCCCTTTCAGCTGCCTGGAGCTCTAAGACTATGCTTCTGTCAACTAGTCAGATAACTAGGCCACCCGTGTATGGCTTCAACCAACTGCCATTTACTTTGCCTGGGAAAGGTTCTCCATTTAGCTTTACCAATTGCACCACACCTCCGTCTGTGACCTCCTTAATAACATACGGTCCTAGCCAATGCATTTTGAATTTTCTCGGGACTTTATCAAACTTACTATCATATAGTAACACAAAATCGTTCACCTCAAAGGTGCGCAACTTAATATGTCGATCGTGCCAGGCCTTTTCGCACTGCTTTTGTACCTGCTGATGGAATCCAGCAAAAAATCATTCCTCTTCGAGTTCCTCCAACTGCGCGAGCCTCTCCTCCAGGGCTTCGCGGTTCGTCATACCTATGAGCGCTGCTATGCGTAAACTAGGCACGATATACTCCATTGGCATTATGGCTTCTGTAGAAATTTTGAATAATTTAACACATATTCAATGGAGATTATCTTGATCATGTACTATTGCGGAAAACATACACAATACATAAGCTCCTCTACGT